>CM021106.1:223106694-223176245 GCA_007115665.2 Sequoiadendron giganteum
GGAGGGAGAGTCCTGAGAGAGGGTAGAGGCCTACAAGCTGTTTGAGGACAAGGCAGAGCAGAGCAACATAGAGGAAGGAGTGAGAGAGAGAACTGAGAGAGGAGAGGAGAGGGCGAGGGAGACACTTGAGAGAGAGAGAGAGAAAGAGAGATAAAGGGAGTGGGAGAGAGATAGAGGGTATAGGGTAGATGGTTTTAAAGGTTTAGGGTTTAAGGGTTTAGGGTTTAAGGGTTAAGGGTAGAGGGGAGAGAGATAGAGGGAGTCAGTGAGAGAGATAGAGAGACCTAAGAGAGGGAGAGGGGGTAGGAGGGACAGAGAGGGAGATATATATATAGGGAGATGAGAGATAGAAAGATGAGGGAGGGATAGATATGTAGGTAGAGAGAGTTGAGATAGAGACAAAGTAGAGAGGGAAGGAGAGAGGGGAAGGGAGGGAGAAGTTAGAGAGAGAAGAAGGAAGGTGGAGAGATTGAGAGAGGGAGAGAGAGAATGAGGTATAGAGGGATAGGTAGGTAGAGAGAAGTAGAGAGGGAAGGAGAGATGGAGGGAGAGGTAGGGATGGAGAGAGAGAGAGAGAGAGGTAGGTAGAGAGAGGAAGCAGAGATATAGAGAAGTAGAGAGGGAAGGAGAGATGGATGGAGAGGTAGGGATCGAGGAAGAGATAAGGATTTAGAGACAGAGGTGAGAGAGTGCAATAAAGAGAGAGATGTAGGTAAGGAGAGGGAGGGGGAGATAAAGGGAAGTAGAGAGGGGAGGAGAGAGGGACAAAGAGGTAGGGAGGGAAGGAGGGAGGGAGAGATAGGTGAGATAGAGAGAGAGGAGGGAGGGAGGGATATTTAGGGAGAGAGGTGAGATAGAGAGAGAGAGAGGATGGAGGGAGGGATATTTAGGGAGAGAGGTGAGATAGAGATAAATAAAGTAAAGAGGGAAGGGGGAGAGAGATAGGTGATAGAGAGAAGTAGAGACGTAAGGAGGAAGGTAGAGAGATTGAGAGAGGGAAAGAGAGAGGGAGAGAGAAAGAGGTATATAGGGGTAGGTTAGATAGAGAGATGCAAAGTGAATTTTGGTGGAAGAGAGAGAGAGGAGGGAGGGATAGGTAAACATGGATAGTTGAGATAGGTAGAAGGAGAGAGAGGGAAATAAGAGATAGAAAGAGGGAGAGGGAGAGAGGAGAGATAGAAAGAGGGGGAGGGAGGGAGAGATAAAGAGAGTAGAGAGGGAGGAGAGAGATAGAGAGAGGTGATAGAGAGAGAAGTAGAGAGGGAAATAAGGTGGAGATATTGAGAGAGAGGAGGCAAGGAGGGAGAGATAAATAGGTGTTGGAATCTAAGAACACTAAGAGGGGGGATGAATCAATGTTTAGCAATCTTCTATTTTATTATTCTGATGTTTAAACCATTTTAACATTAAACTGAAGGAAAAATGAAAACACACCAAGTAATCATCTATAACACATATATTTTTACATGGAAACCCTGTTAGGGGAAAAATCACAGTGGAGGTTAATCCACAATTTGAGTACTCAAATATAAGTTTTACAAAATGGGAATGCACTTGCACTCAAGCACACTGCCTAGAGCTCACTACTCAAAATAGGAAGGCTCATTGCCTTACAAAATATTTAGATTAAGTCCATCTAAAGGGTTGAACTGAAGGAATAGTATCTTATAATTCCAGGTTACAGTTCCGGTTGAGCAAATTAATCGATTTTAGACCTTTTTTTTGATTTTTCTCTTCTGCTCTGCTCTGTTACAACTCACACCACCAATCTTATATGCGTAGATAAAATTGCATAACTACCCTTCTGAATTTCACATCACATATTCATACACTTCGTTTCTATCCTTCTTTAATCCCAAAAATGATATAAACAATTGATCTTATATATCTGCATCAAAGGATAATACCATCTTCATGTCAGCTTTAACAAAGCATATAATATTTTCCAACCGTTAGCTTAATCCTCAAATGATTCTTAATGTGTACCATCCAAATTTGGTCATAGCATAGTGAGGACCTAAATAAACATGTTCGAACACAAAAACATTTAAGCAATTACTCCTTAAACATCTGCAATGGCTATATCCACCAAGTTGGCCTTCTAGCACTGATAAATAGAAAATAAATACACCAGATCTTATAACTCGTACACCGATTGATGCACAGGCACAAAACTTGAGAATGAGGTATTCCAAATACCCAATGACCTTCCCTGAGATGTGCAACATGAACTGATAAACATATAATACATATTGATTGACAAACTTAACTTTAACCGGATACCCTGTTCTTCACTCTTACACCCGGTATGAATATATACAGAAGTGCGTACCAGATCAATGACTTAGGTTGCCATCAATGAAAACACTAGATGCCAACAATCTCCACAATCCTTATGCCAACAATCTCCCCCTTTGGCATTGTTGGAAACACTTAGTGAAAAATGACTAAGTGTCAAAACCAATATAAGTACGTTGCTAAACGTCAAAACTTCAAAACATAGCTCCCCTTGGAATTGATAAGGCATTTTTCACTGCTCTCTCTCCCCCTTTGACATCAATGACAAAAACGTATTCAATCTCCCCCTTTGAAATATGACCAAAAACTTGTTGATTCAAAACTTATTCAAAATTTGAAAAAGAGACAACTGCTACTTGAGTCAGAAGATTATCTTGTATTTTTATTTCATCTCTGAAAGAAATTTCTTCAAGCTTCTACTAAAATCCCAGTGATTATGATCATGTTGTTATTTTCAGATGTTCGGTTGATAATCTTGATGAGAGATTCTGGGATAGCGATGGTTTCTTCGAGTTTCTCTCCTTTTCCTTAGTATCTCAATCAACTACTCTAGTCTGCATTCGGTTAAGTCCTTGAATTTCCAAAAAGTGTCCACAAGCTTGTTTCTGGTGAATTGAAATTTTGTATGCTCAGACTGTAACTCTTGAATTCTTTTCTTAATTGCACCATCCTGATCTTGAAACATATCAAAACTTTGTCCAATCCTATTTAAAATTGTTTCAATTTGTTCCAACTTTTCTTTGTATTTCCCAACTGCATGAGGCCAATGGATGCAATAGTTATAGATGTTGTTTGTTGTACTTATGAATTGACTCAGTTCATTCATTTTCCTTTTCAACTTGGTAAGTGATAGCCTGAACTGCTCCTTCAAGTGTAGAATTTTTTCTTCTTCTTTCTTGTTCTAAGACTCAAAGTCCATGATTTACTTGATACATTCAATCATTTCTTCAAGTAGAAAATTCTACAAATTCTCCAATTTTATTTGGTTGCGCACAATATGAACACTTAGTACACTTAAAATCATATCTTGTTCATATGAAGGTCTGATAGACCACAATCTAGCAATTTTTTGTATTCCATCTTCCTCTTGAATAAGCTACAGTAGTTTTTCTTTGGTTAAGTCATCTTCTTCTTCACTTCCTTCTGCCTTTTCTTGATTTGGTTCAGCTGATTCCAATTCTTTTCCCTGAGTGACCTCGGTTTCCTTATCAAATTCCTCATCTGAAATATCTACAACCACCTATTCTTTTCCTTCGCCTTCAACTCTTGGAGTCTTGCATACCAGAGGAGTACAAACAACAATTTCTTTTGCTCCTCTCTTCTTCTTTTCCATCTCACCAGAGGAGGAACCAACTTCAAGTTCCCTTACCGGAAGGTAAATACAAACTGATCCAAACTTTTCTAGGAGACCTCTAAAGAAACTTGCGTATTCTTGATCATAGTTTTCCAAATTGTTAGTGTTCATAAATCTGCTTGCAAACTGGTTTATTTTCTTTCCATGCAACATTGTTGTTCAATGAAAAGTAATTCAGAAAATACATCACAAGACATATGATCAAAGTGCCAAACCTAAAAGGATAACCTGTCTCCTTTGTTAATTGCACGTTCTCCATTAGTTGATCCTTTAGCAATCCACATAGGTCGAAGTCCTAATCTTCCCTTATCATTTTGTGAGAGATGTAAACTGCACCTGCCAAGGTTTCTCCTTCTCTATTTCTCAAAAATATTTTATAGGATACTCCATGCGCAATGTACCTTGTTACTGAATTTTTTATTGTCAAAATTATCAATGCCCTTTGGTCTCCAGTTACTCTAGTTAGGGTTTCGACTTCTTTATTCTGAATAGAAATTTTTCTCGATATTCCCCAATTTTGCATAATCCAGTTAGGACTCCAATTACTTCTTTCAAAATATGATATGGTTTGTCCAAAATTAGAGTGTCATCATTCAATCTACTCAAGATAAACTTAAATCTCTACGTTTTCAAAATAGGGGAATTTACTCCAAATGTCTAGACTTTTGTGTTTCATTTCTTCCAGTCATTTCAATTCATCAAGTGATAACAAGTTTCTTACAACTCTAATCTTCTCAATGCTAAACTCATTTAAATTCACAATTCCTTTGAATTGTTCCATTTTGTGTACCTAACAAGTTCTTCTACTGAGCACCAAATTAAATGAAAATTCCACAAACGACTGAAATACCTGATGGATTTAGTGATACGTTGCTGAATTATCTTCACTTCTTCAAAATTATGTTGCAGAGCGCTCTCCTTCTTCTCTTCTTCGATGCAAAGTGACAAATGAGGGTTCCAACATGTCCTTTATCTAAATTTTGGTTGCAATAAAAAAAAAATTCCCTGGGTGTTCTGGATACCCTGCTTTCTCAAACAACGAGAGAAAAATTCTTCTGCGCACCTTTAACTTCTCATATTTATGTACAAGTGATCTCCAATGTAGTTGTAAACTATTAGCACAACCATTGACAATCTCCTGCATTTCGATGCTAAATACCATCAAGGGGACAAAGGATTTTATTGAAAAACTCCCCCTAGGCCAATGGCCTAAGATTAATTTCTAGAGGAATTATCGGAAGTAGGTTCTGATGTAGAACCATTTCTAGCATTGGACTCATTCTACCTTACCCATGTCTTCTTCATCTGATCTCTTATTTCATCCGCAATCACTTTCCCTTTTCCTTTATCATCTTTCTTTGTATTTATTCCTTTTTATACCGGACCTCTTCTATCCACACTTTTATTTCTGCAGAATCTTGCAATGTGACCATATCTGTTGCAATTGTAGCAGACAATATTTCCTTGTCCAGACCAATCATTCCATTGATTTCCTCTAGATCTTTATTGGTTAGCAATATGACCAAATCTTCCACAGGTATAACATTCAACATTCCTTCTACTGATAGAGGTTTTTGATATACTTCTACATTCAATTGACTTATGACCAAACTTATTGCAAATGAAACACTAACCAGAGAATGATGAATCACTTGATTTCATTTTACTTCTACATTGATCTGCCGTATGACCAAATTTTTTGCAAGAAAAACAATTTCCATTAAACTTTTGAGAATTAGGATTTCTTACCAGATACCTTCCACCTTTTTTCATCTGATTTCCTTGCTTGAAATTTCTTTGTCCAGATTCAAAAATTTCTCCTTTCTCATCTCGAAGACCTCACTTGTCTTTAGCATTCTTTTGACCTTGACTTAGTTCATTAAGCTTAACAAAGTTGATCTTAAACTTCTCCTTGTATTCATTTTCCGTGAGAAGTTCTTCCCTGAGAATAATAATCTATTTTTCAAGTTCTTCATTGTTTCTGGATTGTTCCAGTTCAATTTCCAACTAAATGAATTCTCCATTTATTCTTTTGCATTCATCAGATCTTTCTTTTAAGGACTGAGAAAGATTCTCCTCACTCTTATTTCTTTCTTCAATTTCCTTAGTTAGCCTCATCACATTGGATTCCATTTCATGCTTTAGGGTAGCATTGTCTCTCGCAATATTTTCACATTCTTGAGTTAATTCCTTCAAGGTTTGATTCAGGAGAGCATCATCCATGTTTTCGCTCTCTTTTTGCTTAATCTGACCACAAAGATCCTTCCTCTTTTCCCTGGATTCAACAATTTGATCCTTCAATGTCTGAATGAATTTCTCAACATCCTTAAGATTTTCTTTCAATTCTTGGACTTCTGCTTTAGATTGATCAAGATCATCAAGTGCCACCACAAGTTGTTGTTGAAGACTACCAGAGTCCATTACATTTCAAGATCTACCTCAAGTTGTCAAACTCCTTCCGAGGAACACAACTTTGATACCAATTTTTGGAATCTGGGAACACTGAGAGGGGGGTGAATCAGTGTTCTGCAATCTTATATTTTATTATTCTGATGTTTAAACCATTTCAACATTAAACTGAAGGAAAAAATGCAAACACACCAAGTAATCATACACAACACCATAACACACATAATTTTACGTGGAAACCCTGTTAGGGGAAAAACCATGGTGGAGGTTAATCCATAATTTGAGTACTCAAATATAAGTTTTACAAAATGGGAATGCACTTGCATTCAAGCACACTACCTATAGCTCACTGCTCAAAATAGGAAGGCTTAGTGCCTTACAAAATATTAAAATTAAGTCCATTTGAAGGGTTGAACTGAAGGAATAGCATTTTCTAATGCCAGGTTACAGTTTTGATTGAGCACATTAATCGATTTCAAACCTTTTGTTTGATTCTTCTCTACTGCAACTCGCATCACCAATCTTATACGCGCAGATGAAATCACACAACTTCCCTTCTGAATTTCACATCACACAGTCATACACTTCGCTTCTATCCTGCTTCAATCCCAAAAATTATATAAATAATCGATCTTATATATCTGCATCAAAGGATAATAACATCTTCATGTTGGCTTTAATAAAGCATATAATATTTTCCAGCTGTTAGCTTAATCCTCAAATGATTCTTAATACATACCATTCAAAGTTGGCGATAGCTTAGTGAGGGCCTAAATAAACATGTTTGAACACAAAAACATTTAAGAAATTACTCCTTAAACATCTACAATGGCTATATCCACCACGTTGGTCTTCTAGCACTGATAAACAAAAAATCAATACATCGGATCTTCCAACTCGTACACCAATTGATGTGTAGGCACAAAACTCAAGAATAAGGTATTCTAGATACCCAACGACCTTCCCTGAGATGCACAACATGAACTGATAAACAGATAATGCATATTGATTGACAGACTTAACTTTAACCATATACCTTGTTCTTCACTCTTACTCTTGGTATGAATAGATACAAAAGTATGTATTGAATCAATGAATTAGGTTGCCATGAATGATAATACTAGATGCCAACAATCTCCACAATCCATATGCCAACAATAGGTATAGAGAGACAGCTATGTAGAGAAGTAGATATGAAAGGAGAGATATAGGGAAAGGTAGGGATGGAGAGAGAGGTGAGACAAAATAGAGAGAGGAGGAGATAAAGAGAAGTATAGAGGGAAGGAGAGAGGGAGGAAGAGGTAGGGATGGAGAGAGAGAGAGAGTTGAGAGAGATAAGAGAGAGGAGGGAGGGATAGGTTAGATAGAAAGAAGTAGAGAGAAAAGGTGGGTGAAAGGAAGAGAGAGGGGGAGAGAGGGGGAGAAAGAGAGGTGAGATAGAGAGAAGTAGAAAGGGAAGGAAAGAGAGGGGGAGATAGAGAAAATTAGAGAGGGAGGGAGGGAAGGAGAGAGAAGTGAGATAGAGAGAACTAGAGAGGGAAGGAGAGAGAGAATGGTGAGATAGAGAGTAGAGAGGGAAGGAGAGAGAGGGAAGTGGAGAGTGAGAGAGAAAGAGGGGAGAGAGAGGGAGAGAGGGAGAGGTAGGTATAGAGAGTAGAGAGAGATATATAAAGATAGAAGGAGAGGGAGGGGAGATAGAGAATGTAGAGAGGGAAGGAGAGAGAGATGGACATGTAGATACATAGTTCTTGAGCTCAAGGGAGATATTTTCAGATAAAGGGATGGAGGTAGTGAGAGAGAGAGAGAGGTCTAGAGAATAAGAGATGAAAATGAGTGAGATAGAGAGAGAGGAAATTTCACCTCCTAATTACTAAAATTTGACATGTTGATTATTGAAATTTGACTAAGTCTGAAATTTTTAAGATCTTCCAAAAACTAGAATTTGCATTATAACTCCTAGAGATCTGAAACCACTCTCAAACATCTTGCCTATATACATAAAATATAAATTAAAGTATAAGAAATTAAATGTCCATATGTAAATTTCAACTTATAATTAAATGTTTATTTCATGTATATAGTTTCCCTAATAGAGAAAGAGAAAATCAAAGAGTTTAGAAAAATGCATTCCAAAAGTCATGAATGACATTTGGCGAGTGCCAAATTTCGTGCTCACCAAATTTGGCGCTAGCCAAATGAAGCAAACCATTTGGCGCACGTCAAATTTGGAGTGCGCCAAATAGGTTGCATTGGGAAATACCAACCCAATGGGTTGTATTTTGTATTGGGCATCCAACCCAAAGGTTTAAAACAACCATTTCATGAAAAAGACGTGATTTTTTGAAAGGGTGCCAAATTTCCTCATATTTTTGTTTGTGCTCCCCGTCTCATTTGCACGTCTTTCAATGCAATTTTATAAAAAAAATGTGATAGCATTAACCTCTCTCTTAGCTATCTAGATATATAACTTTTTTCATTTTGATTTAGTTAAGGTTTTGATCCATAGCTTCTATTGTAAATGCCTTTGTTTTTGGTCAAAAACCAACATGTGCTAGTTTTAGGATAGATTTTTACTCATTCATCGAAATGTGAAACAAATTACATTTTTTGAAACTAGACTCCATTCTACACATGATGAAAAGAAAAATCAATTTTCGATTAGTTTTCAAAAAAATTAGGGGGCAACACGCTCAAATTTCATCTTTTCAAGATGTGTCCACTTTGAAAATTCATAAAATATTATATATTCATTAAATAAATTATCCGAAAGAACAAGGATAAACCACATGGTGTTAGCTAATTTCTCACTATTGGGATTTTTGAAATTCTAAAAAAAAAATTTGAAATACTATTTTTTTTGATATAATAGGACCTGTTTCCCCCCCCCCCTTTTTGAGACCCTTAATCTTCATTAATTTCAACACAAAATAGTAGCTTAGAAACTAGACTCGGAGCATTTCAACTTTTGTTCTTGCTGCATCTTGAAATTTTGAGCGTAACTATCTTCATTTTCTCATGCAAATCAGATTTTGCTTAAAAAAACAAAAAAGTGGCATCTTAAGAGCCAAAATTGTGTCACATATCCATGCACTTACCCATCTCATTCATCTGAGTTTCTGCAACATTGTTTTGAAAAAAAAATTAGTTATTGCAGGAAAAAGGTATTGCAATGGGTCGACATCTCATTTGGTCAAATAACTGCATAGGGAAATTCAAGAATGCTTGTATGTTTTATTGGTTAAGCAAGATGCATGTAGAGAGGGGTGTACCACATATTTGGAGCTTTTTGAAGCTGTGCATGGAAAAGGTGAGCATGATGGTGCAGGTGCATGTGTGATGAGAGCTCTAGTTAAGGAACAAATGAAGATCAAAGGTGGTTCAACATTCAGTGATGCATGTTCTATTGTTGATTGGTGTACTTATGCATTATCACGAGGAGGGACACTTGATTCACAAGTGTGTAGGTTCTTTTGGTTGGTTACAAATTAGAATGTCAAACAATCAGATAATCTACAAAGATGCATTTATTTTGAAGCTTAGATGCAAATGCATGGACCATATGAACATGAGAGTTGGCTTGTTTTTGTTAGAATTATATTTAGTGTTATTGGGATCAATACAAGTCAAGTGAGTGGGTAGATACATGGATTCCACCATACCTAACCCCTTTACCTATAGCACAATCCTCTTTAGAAGATGAAATGGAAAGTTCACTTAACTACAACTATCTTTCAGATCTTGTACAACTAGGACATGTCTATGCAGTTGTAGCACCACAAGGAAATGAAGAGGGATCAAACCATTGGCTGGCACAATGTGTACAGGGAAAGGAGAATCTAACACAACCAATGACAGATAATAATGGGTTCATGTATCCTATAGGTTCAGTTGTTGTTTTCGGAACTTGGTTGTGCACGTATATGATTAGAAAGAATGGCATACCTACATTTGAAGACTATGAGAAACACAAAACCATTCTCATTTATTCACACCTTGTTATAGCAACAAATGTTAATTTAATTAAGACATCATGCTAAACCAATAACAAAGGAACTATGGATAATTAGTAGTGATATTCATGAAGCATTATTCAATAATCTGAAGGTAAGAGATGACTCTTCAAGAACATTTGATTAGCGAATCGTTTGTTGTATGGAACATGTATTGATATTGTTCATCTTATTTCGATTCATGTTATTTATATGGATTGGATTAAAAGTACATTAAAATTTTGCATAAAAATTAACTGATATGTATCAATGTAGGTTTTTTGGAGAACATCTAGGTATATTTTCAAGTGATTCAAATCAATACATTTTGAAGGTACATATTTGTTAAATTATGTTGCATCATGTGTTTGAGTTTGATACTATGTTTTTGTCATGGTGTATCTTTACTACATAATTCTCATTTTCTTTCTCTTTGCTTTTTCCTTGGGGTGACTAACTTGGAAAGAGCACCCTAGAACGATTGAGTGGCTTGAGAAAAGATTTCAGACCTTCCATAGGATTTAAATACCTTTGTCAACATGCCCGCGTTGCCCATTTGTCAAAATTACTAAAAAGTAATTATTTTTGCATTGTTTTCTCTTAAGACACTTTAGAGACTAACCTGAAAAGAGCACTCCAAAAAAATTAGGTGACATGGGAAACAAAAAGAGACCTTCCCTAGTATTTACCTACCTACCTCGACATGTCCATACTTCCCATTAGTCAAAAATACTAAAAAACAATTATGCATTTTTTGCTCTTACAACACTTTCAAGACTACCCTGGATTAGTGTACTTCAAAATCCAAGGGGACTTGGGCGACAAAAGGAGGCCTTTCGTAGTGTTGGACTACCCACCTTGACATGTTCATACAATTGGTTTTGCTCCATTATGCACAAAACAAAAAATGCTTCTTTCTATTTTTTGCACTGCTTTCCACTAACATTTTTTACAATAATGCATGTGACACTAGAACACACAAACAATGTTGAGTTGAACCAAACCGAGAGAGGTTGGTTTAATGGATTCAATATCCACCTATAGGTCTAGACAAATCTTTCCTACGTGCCATGATCTCTCAGAACGACTTCGTCAAAGTTTAACAACTTTTGGCTTTTAGAGCTCTTAAGAGACTACCTCGGAAAGAGCACCCCAAAATAATCAAGTGACTTGGGAAAAAAAGGAGACCTTCCCTAGTATTTACCTACCTACCTCAACATTCCCACGCTTCCCATTCATCAAAATTACTAAAAAAAAATAGTTTTTACATTTGTTGCTCTTAAGCCATTTAAGAGACTACCTTGGAAAGAGCACCCTAGAACAATTGGGTGACTTTGGAAATGATTTCAGACCTTCCATATTATTTACCTACCTTTGTCAATGTGCCCATGCTGCCCATTCATCAAAATTGCTAAAGAAATAACTCTTTTTTCATTTTTTTCTCTTAAGGTACTTTAGAGACTACCCTAGAAAGAGCACCCTAGAACAATCAGGGGACATGGGAAACAAAAATATACCTTCCCTAGTATTTACCTTCCTACCTCGATGTTTCCATGCTACTATTAGTCAAAAATACTGAAAACTTAATAATTTTGTATTTCTTGCTCTTACAACACTTTCAAGACTACCTTGGATCAGTGCACTCCAGAATCATAGGGTAAATTGGGTGAAAAAAGGAGGCTTTTGTAGTGTTGGACTTCCCACCTTGATGTGTTAGTACAATTGGTTTTTCTCCATTATGCACAAAACAAAAAAATCTTCTTTCCATTTTTTTCACTACTTTCCATTGACAATTTTTGCAAGAATACATTTGACACTGGAACACATAAATGGTGTTTATTTGACCCAAACCGAGAGAGGTTGGTTTGAAGGGATTCAATATCCACCTATAGGTCCAAACAAAGCATTCCTACGTGCCACAAGCTCTCAGACTGACTTCATCAAAGTTTGATAGTTTTTGGCTTTTAGGGTTCTTAAGAGACTACCTCAAAAAGATTGCCCCATAATAATCAGGTGACTTGGGAAACAAAAGGAGACTTTCCCTAGTATTTACCTGCCTACCTCGATGTTCCCATGTTGCCCATTCATCAAAATTACTAAAAAAATAGTTTTTTGCATTTTTTTGCTCTTAAGACACTTAAGAGACTACCTCAAAAAGAGCACCCTAGAATAATCAAGTGACTTGGGAAAAAATTTCAAACATTCCATAGTATTTACCAACCTTCGTCAACATTCCCACACTGCCCATTCGTCAAAATTATTAAAAAATTAACTTTTTTTGTATTTTTTCTCTTAAGGTACTTTAGAGACTACCCTAGAACGATAGGGTGGAATGGGAAACAAAAAGAGACCTTCCCTAGTATTGACCTACCTACCTCAATGTGTCCATGATGCCCATTAGTCAAAAATACTGAACACTTAACAATTTTGCATTTTTTGCTCTTACGACACTTTCAAGACTACCTCGGTTAGTGCAGTCTGAAATCATGGGGGGACTTGGGCGACAAAAGGAGACCTTTCATAGTGTTGTACTTCCCACATTGACATGTTAGTACAATTATTTTTGTGCCATTATGCACAAAACAAAACAAAAAATGCTTCTTTCCATTTTTTGCACTGCTTTCCATTGACATTTTTTGCAAGAATGCATTTGACACTAGAACACACAAACAATGTTGATTTGACCCAAATCGAGAGAGGTTGGTTTGAAGGGATTCAATATCCACTTGTAGGTCTATACAAAGTATTCCTATGTGACATGAGCTCTCAGAACAACTTCGTCAAAGTTTGGCAATTTTTGGCTTTTAGGGCTCTTAAAAAACTACCTCAAAAAGAGCACCCTAGAATAATTGAGTGACTTGGGCAACAAAAGGAGACCTTCCCTAGTATTTACCTACCTACCTCGACATTCCCACACTACCCATTCATCAAAATTACTAAATAATAACACTTTTTTGCATTTTTTCTCTTAAGCCACTTAAGAGACTACCTCAGAAAGAGTACCCTAGAACGATCAAGTGACTTGGGAAATGATTTAAAATCTTCCATAGTATTTACCTACCTTTTTCAATGTGCCCACATTTCCAATTCATCAAAATTACTAAAAAATTAACTCTTTTTGCATTTTTTGCTCTTAAGGTACTTTAGAGACTACCCAGAAAGAACACCCCAGAATGATTGGGTGACATAGGGAAAAAAAAGAGACCTTCCCTAGTATTTACCTACCTACCTCGATGTTTCCACACTGCCCATTAGTCAAAAATACTGAAAACTTAACAATTTTGCATTTTTTGCTCTTACGACACTATCAAGACTACCCCGAATTAGTGCACTTTAGAATCACGGGGGGGACTTGGGCGAAAAAAGGAGGATTTCATAGCATTGTATTTCCCACCTTGAAATTTTAGTACAATTGGTTTCACTCCATTATGCACAAAAAAAAAAAAAATTGTTTCTTTCCATTTTTTGCATTGCTTTCCACTAACAATTTTTGCAAGAATGTATTTGACACTAGAACACATAAATGGTGTTGAGTTGACCCAAACCAAGAGAGATTAGTTTGAATGGAATAAAAATCCATCTATAATTCTAGACAAATAATTTCTACATGCCATGAGCTCTTAGAATGACTTTGTCAAAGTTTTACAATTTTTGGCTTTTAGGGCTCTTAAGAGACTACCCTAAAAAGAGCACCTTAGAATAATCGGGTGACTTGGTCAACAAACAAAGGCCTTCCCTACTATTTACATGTGTATGTAGATGCACCCATGCTTCCCCTTTGTCAAAATTACTAAAAATCTTACATTTTTTGCATTTTCCAATATTCATGTTTAATTTTAACCATTGTTGAGTCAATAGTAGATTCAAGATTATGTTTCTTAACAATTCTTAACAAACGTAGGTCATTTTTGTGGACAATATTGTTTTGTCAAGAAGCAATTCAAAACAAAAAAAAAAACATTTTCTCAGCATTGAGGACAAATTCAATGTAATTCATAAGGAGGTGTCGTATTCATATACTTTAATCTATTGATTTATAATTTTGCATTTGATTTCAAAGAATGACCAGTTTACATTGTTTTTAACATTTTTTATAATCCATACTTTTTTAATATTTATATGTAGGTGTTTCCCAACACAATATTTGAGTAGGACTTGAGGTTCGATGGCAATGCATCCATCATTGGATTTCATGTTCCTTTCATTGTTCAATTATCTTTACACGGTGTTTTTTTAATTTTTTAACAGTTTTTGTAATATTGCAATGCAAGTTTTTGTGAGAGTATCAATGATTTAAGATGTGTGTCATGGAGCGAGAATATTAGTGGCATATATTAGCATCAATATATTTCTACATGAGGTCATCGATAAAATTCTATGGCATTATTGGTTGTATTAATGATTACGATTTTTAAAAATGATATGTGATGTATTTGTACATGAGGACATGAAAAGTATAATAGAAAAAATTATTGGTTATATTCATGGTAGAATGTATGTTGTGTTATGATGATTATGAATGTCATGTGTATGTTGAAAATGTTAGTGTAATTAATTAATTAATTATTACACTAGCATAAGTTAACTTAGGCATTAATTAATCATATTAGTCCTAGGTTACTTTTTATCATTTAATAATGTTGTTGAGATAAGATTCCCTTCTAGAAGATGAGTTGTCTTTTCTAGAACTTATCTCCATCTTGTTATCATTCCCTAGGTAGTTAGTTAGGGTTTCATGTTGTCACATGTAGTGTGATTTGAACACTTGGCAACATCTTATGCATTTTAGGTTTTGCTCTTGCCTATATAATCAGGCATATGTACTCTTTATAAATCAATTCAATATATTTTTGAATATCAATTAGATAATCTCTATTTGCATGCCCTTAGTTGCAACACTTTCTGTGTGGTTGAATTTCTTCTTGGCAGGTCCTTTTGAAGTGTGTGCAGCTTCATTGGATGATTCAACATCCATTATTCCAACAGAAAAATGGCACATGTTTGTGTAATCATGAATGTCACGTGTATATATTTTCACATCAAAATCACTCACACATTCATACATTGGTTCATGTTGGCACCTACTTAATAGTGAAGCAATGGTGAAGATTTTGTGCTTGTCTTTTATATAAAATGCTCTCTCATCAACCCTTAGAACAACAACAATCTTTTATTCCTTTTCATGATCTTCTAACTACTTTTTCATATCTTTTACTTTAGGCTTTGTAGCAGTTGCTCCCTCATCAATGGATATCGTAATTGCATATCTACTTAGGTTGACTTTGTAAAAACTATATCATAATTTAAAATGCCATCTATCACCATCTAGTTTTTGATTAGGAGAAAAAAAAGTTTTGAAGGGACCTGCAACCCTTAACTAAGGAGAACATACTCCATTAAAGATAAAACATATATGATCAACAACAACACAACAATAGAAAAAAAGTTGCGCCATGAAAGGCAAGGGTCAAAACCCCTTAACCGAAAACAAACAGGTTTTACCTGAGACCATAAACCCAAAGGTTTTGAAGGGACCTTAAACCCTCAACTAGATTTTTCTGGGATCTAGAACCCAAAAGATAGCCATTCGAGATAGCTCCCAAATCCAACAAGTTGAACCCAGCAGAGACAAACTAGATGTAAGTTAGCACCCAACCAACATAACTCCTTACCACCTCAATATGAAGGAGACCCACCTCCATAGGAGCTGAAGGGAAACAAACCTCAAGCTGAACCAACCAAACACTATTCAACCCCACCAAGTAGCACCTCCTAGCTTCTTCAGCAAAAACCCATCTCCACCTCAATAGAAGATAGCAACACCTCAATAGGACTTTCCAAAGAAGACCAAAGATGCTGAAACAAAAGAATAGCCTAGCCCAGCCAAGAACTCTCCACCTCAATATGAGAGATCAAAGCCAGGCCAACAGAAAGGGTAAAACAAATCCCCTTCAAAACCATACCGGCCAGAAAATCCCACCTCCATAGGACCAATAAGCAGAGTCATAGAAGTAATGATACGAAATAAAACACTTTGCACGAAGAGGAACAAAGGACCTACACTATGGATCTCATAGAAGCCCAAACAGAGGACATGAAGAAAGCCCACAAAATATCGCCCAAGAGGGACAAGACCCTCCAAATAGCCGAAGACCCAAAAAGAGTCCCAGACTCAGAAAGAGAAAATAAATCCAAGTCCCATAGGGAGCAAGGGGACCCAACCAAGATAGGAAAGAGGAGAAGGCTTAGCAACAAGGAGCCCCGAGCTACCTCGACACACCAGTCAGGGCCAGAAATGAGCCAAAACTCCTCAAAACCATCCAGAAGGAAACACCACCAGGCCACCAAGAAGGAACAAGAAGAAACCCACCCAAATTGAAAACAAAAACCCCCAAAAATGAGCCTCCAGACGCACAGCAAGAAGAGATGAAGAACATCCAAGAGGAAGTAGGAGGCAAAACAGGTCAGCAATAAGAACCACTAGTCCATCCTATTATGTCAAATAGGACTAAAGATAAACCCATTCAACAACCAGCCAACCAAGAAGCAACCAACACACAAGCACTCCCATTGTTGAGAAGGCAACCAGAAGAAAGCCAAGGGGGAAAACTCAGCCAAACCAAGAGAGGAAAAATGCCTCCGCCCATCACAACAGGAACAGCAACAACCATTCCCAACCAGACAATGGCATCCAAGGAGAGAGCCACATAAGATACACTGAAAACTCCCACACCAAGAACCATTGCCAAGGCACGGGGGGAGAGAAGACTCCCTTCAAACCCAACACTAAAACCCACCACACCACCAACAATGACCAGAATCTGCCCCGACCCATAGGAAGCCAACAAAGGCACTAGTCGCAAAGACAAGCAGAGCCTCCAAGAGCCATTGCAAAGAGGGAAGAACGCAACACAAAGCCTACACCAGCCACCCTCCACCTGCCAAACACCATCCACATCTTCGTCTGAGTCAGCATCTTCATCTTCATCTGCTTCAAAGGATTTCAAAATCCTCTTCCCCGAACTTCTCCCGCCCGCGCTCCGTTGCATTTTCAATACTAATTATCAATAAATATCTATCACCATATAGTTATTAGTTATTCAATGTGAAGTAATGCTTTGAGTTTGAAAGATGTGAAATGCAATGTAATCAACTATATGAATATAAACTACACAAATTTCTTACTAATTTTTGAAGACAATGTAATGTAACATTGCTTACTAATATGCTTTGATAGACATAGACATGTATGAAAATATGGTAGCATAGACAAGGCAATGAACTATTTGAAAAAATTCATCAAGGAAATGTGGTCCCATGGCTATGGCTTCTCATGGAATTCCATCACCATGAGACCACATTTCTTTGAGGCATTTTTTCAAAAATCTCACAACCTTCTCTATGCTATTTATTACTAATATGCTTTGATAGATTTTTTCCAAGCATCCATAGCTTGTTCAGAAGCACCTGTTTTAGGCTTTTAGACATAGTAGCAAGGCAATAAACTATTTGATAAAGTGCTTCCGTAGACATGTATGAAAAATGTGGTAGCATAGAAAAGGCAGTGAACTGTTTGAAAAAATGCCTCAAAGAAATGTGGTCTCATGGAATCCCATGAAAAGAAAATGCAATTGGTAGTTGCTCCTAGTTATTAGTTATGCAATGTGAATTAATTGTATATCTGCTTGGGTTGACTTTGTAAAAAAATATCATAATTGAAAAATTTTCATCTATAACCATCTAGTTATTAGTTATGCAATGTGAAGTAATTCTTCGAGTTTGAAAGATGTGCAATGCAATTTAATCGACAATATGAATATAAACTAAAATTATCTATTTTTTACAATTCATTGGTTGAACTCTTTATTTTATTTTCTCTCTATATCTCTATGCTATTGAAATGCATTTCAATTTTTCTACTATGGTTGCAACTATAGCGACTAATGATAAAGGGATCAAATTTGGTGAAGTTGCCCAAGGAAACCAAATTTAACAATACTATAACATGAGTAAATATGATCTATGTAATTCATAAACTATTAAAGTGCAAGATTGAAAGAAATAAATATCTATATAACATGTTATCCATCATAGCTCAACCATTAGAAAGTGATTATACATTCAAATTTTAAGTTTCAAAATAGGAAGCCATGCAGACAATGAACAAAATATGCCAAATATCAATTTTTATATATAAAAGTGTAAAGTAATTTTATGTATCTACATATATAAATTTGGCATATATGCCAACTCAAAACAATATTTACAAATGTTGCATATGCCATCTCATGGTCTATATATATATAATGTATATGTCAAATAGCTATGACATGTCAACAAAATCCTAATCTTATGGCGGATCACCAAAACATAGCTTCTTCGCACTACCTAATGAATGAGAAGGTGACTACACAAAAACAATTTGAACCACAAATTAGATTAATTAGCTCTCAATAGTAAACACCTTAAACTACTAAATAGAAAGTTATCTACTATTTTTTATAACTTTCAAAATAACATCTAATCAGTATATTAAACTATAAATTAAATTGTAGTTCAATTATTTATTACCTCAAGCATTTTTTCTTTGGTTGCCATACGCTGAGCAAATGATGGTCCCTTAGGATGCTCAATATTCCTACCATATTGTCTTGGTCCTGGAACCATGAACGTGGATGGTGACAAACTCCACAAGAATAAAAATTAATATATAATTGCTGACAAAAAATATAAACATATATCTACAGACTTATATAAATCTACTAGATATAAAAAAACCATATACCCAAATAGGTCATGCAACTGAGATAATTGATTGAGAGGAAGTAATCATGGTAAAAGGTGTGGCATCAGTCACATCTGGAGTACACTGCAAAATTAAAAATATGATCAAAATATAAATTATTATGTATTTAATTAATCATGATTTAAAGGATATGTGTACAATAAAAAAAAATTATACCAATGTGTTTAGGCCAAAGTTGATGGCCGAAAAAGTGCCATGTTGCACATCTCTAATCTCTTCCTCTGTCATCAGTTGTTCAAACCCACTTAAATATACATTAGCAACATGTACTATTTGTTATAATAATTTTAATGAAATGTGTTATGAAATAAATTTAAGTTTTACCTGTACAGAATATTGTTGTTGCACTCCTCATCTGCATCGGTGGAGGGCATCACACCTGTTCCTCCCTCACACATCTCTACTATACCTATAGTATGCACTAGTGCCTCATCTCCTCCAAGTGACACATCGTGCACCTCATACTCAGATGTGTCTAGGGGAGGCTCACCTATATCTCCTCCAAGTGACGCATGATGCACCTCATGCTCAAATGTGTCTAGGGGAGGACCTAGACATGTATGCCTACATGTAGTACACTATTGAGGCACACAAATATGCCTAGATGATGATGATCCTCCTCCAAGTGACACATGATGCACCTCATGCTCAGATGTGTCTAGGGGAGGACCTAGAAATGTATGCCTACATGTAGTACACTATTGAGGCACACAAATATGCCTAGATGATGATGATGATGATGATGCACTAGTATCAATTGACGTACAAGGAGTGTCACCCTTTGGAAGCTAAGTGAACTGTGATGATTGTTGAATTAGATGGTTGATCAAAGAGTGTATGGCCATGAGACTATGCTAGCTCACATCAGCAACAAGGTCTAGATGCGGTGTTGGAGTTGGGAGAGGGAAATGAGGAGGGGGAACATAGGGACCTTGCATAATACATATTGCCCCAACTCTATGTTGGGGAATACCCATACCCACTCCCTGAAAATGCCTAAAATCAAAATAGTTGACATGTTTTCCTAAAACAAATTTCACATATAATTTGTGGAGAAAGTATAAAGGGACACCGAGATTGTTGTTGGGTGGTTTATCAAAAACCATCCACCAAAAATCCCAAAAGTTAGCAACTATGCCTTGATGGGTGCACCATTTTATGGAAATTTTAGTTTGCCTAAACCAACAGGTTGTCTTGTTCTTCAATCCACAAAAAAATGGGCTAAATTGGCTTTAGATATTTCTATTTTTTTAATGTCATCATACCCCAAACCATTTGCATAATTGTAACCTCTTCAACTCTCTCCATTCATGAAATGAAGTGTGATGCATAGTGATGTCCTTAACATGATTGATTATGGCCTCTATATTCGATGTGACTAATCACAAATGTTGGTGGGTACAGTATATATCAGCAATATTTCTCAATTCAGTAAGATTGATTTCAATTAGGTCCTGAATTGAAGGAGGGTTTGTTGGAGGAAGGTTTGGTGAAGGAGGGTTTGGCGGAGGAGGGTTTGCTAAATATTGTGACATTTAAACCCTCTTGTAAAATACAAATTTAAAAATTAACATAGTTTTCAACTAATTCCTAAAATTTGAATTAAAAAAAACTTAATATTTTGTTAAAAAAATATATAAAACGATCAAAATAATCCAAATAAATGCATTTTAACTTACCTTTTTGATGTTTTTTGAGGAAAAATCAATGGGAATGGCCGAAGTTGATTGGAAATTGGTAGAAAACGGATATCAGTAATTTTTGATATCCGCTCTTTGCCCCTATTCCGCAAACAGATAGTGTTAAAATGACTGTTCACGACCACTATTTATTTATTTATAACTTGAAAAATGAATATCTATTAGCTAAAGCTATGCGTGCCTCTCTTAAACGGATATCCATTACAAATAGCACTTTAATTTTGCAAAATATATGTATCATATATATGTTGAGAAAATGTGTCTCAACTTCTAGCTTGAAGTCCCTGTTTTCATGACTTGGCAAAAATCCAGTGATTCTGCAGTTTACCGCCATACCACGCCTGGCCTCATCTCAGCCTTAACCACTTTACCGTAGAAGTCAGTTCTTTCCCTAGTGGTACCATGGTGGAAGGGTGGCAGTTACCTCTTTACCGCTCCCAGTCTTGTACCTGACCGAGGTGACTGCAGTTACCTTCGCTCGACCGGTCTGGTTGGTCACAGCCATACTACAGGTGGTTAATTCCTTGACCACGGTGGTGGTGATGAGACTGCCTATGGTCACCTTGGTTGCTATCGCCTGACCGCGAGCGGTGGGTCCACTCACTGCGGTGATCATGGTGAGATCACCAGCGGTCTGGCTGATGGTCACCGCCCTATCGCGGGGTGGCCTGTCGACCCACACGGTAGTGTTGTTTGACCACCAGCGGTCACCATGGTCGGTTACCTTGTTTCCGCGGCTAGTGTCAACCTGGATGGCGGTAGCGCGGGATGATTAGCGGACGAGCTTGGTGAATTCTGTGGGTGAGCTCGGTCGAGCTCACCGCATTACCGCGGGTGGGTCAACTCAGCTCGACGGTGGAGTGGTATGAGCATAGGGAGCTTGGACAAGCTCGGGACTGTGTTTGACCGAGTTGGACTCAGTGGCAGGAGCGATAGGCGAATAAAAATTGGACACGTGGCTATTTGACTACTTCTGGTTGGCCAAAGGATTTTGTGGCAACAACAGTAATTGCAGGCCGACTTTGACTGGCAATCAGGACCCGATTTGGGTGGTGGCATTAATGCCTGGGTGGCTCGATGGAGGAAGATCGACATGGACTGATCGATTGCATGATTGGATCAAGAGATTCATGTACCTGGTGATCGACGGTTGATTGAGAAGAATTGAATACAATGTATGACTTATCAAGTCGAGCACATTATTGCATGAGAGAGATAATTCAAACTATATGTTTAGAGAAAACATTGTAACAGTGAGATAGTTCTAGAAGTACTACTATGAGCTTATCAGAGAAGACTATATATTGTATGTAACTATTTTTGTTACTATAATACAATTGTCTTGACTTTGTGTGGTAGGTTTTTTACTTGAAAAGGTTTTCCCACGCATATCTTGTGTCAACTGTGATTGCTTATTTTTTATTGTCTTTTCTATGCTTATTGTATTTATCTCAAATAGTTTTGAAAGCTATTAGAAACTGGTTTATGCTCTTCTCCTCTATTGTATTAGTGTTAAGGGAATGTATTCCGCACTATTGGGTCATTAGATCCTGCATGTTTTTCCTTTCAAGTGGTATCAGAGCCTGGCCCATTGTGTTATCCTTGAGAGAAAGCTCAGTTTTTTGTGCTAATACTATTTCAATGGGAGTATTGCATTCTTAAAACTTATTTCAGTTTGAGATGGTGTGTACATCAGGTAGAGTAGATATTGAAAAATTTAATGGCAGCAACTTTGAGTTGTGGAAACTCAAAATGGAAGACTTGTTGGTGGATAGAGACCTCTGGATTGCAGTGTCCAGAACTAAGCTACAAAGTATGACTCAAGAGGCTTGGGATCTTGCTGATAGAAAGGCAAGAGGTATGATAAGACTAATTCTGGTCGATTCTGTTCTCCTGAACGTTCATGAGGAGCAGTCTACAGCTTCATTGTGGAAGAAGATTGGTGATATTTATCAGGGAAAGTCTTTGGTAAATAAGTTATTCCTGAGGAAGAAGTTGTACTCCTTGAAAATGGACGAAGGTGCATATGTTGCAGACCATCTGAACTCATTTAACATGAGTGTTACTCATCTGGTGTCTGTAGGTGTAAAGACTAAGGAGGAGGATCGATGCATGCTCCTATTGTGTTCATTACCTGATAGTTGGGATCATCTGGTGATGGTTATTGGAAGCACAACCACTGCATTCAAGATGGATGACATGGTTGCTTCGCTCTTGTCTGAAGAAATGTGAAGGAATTCTTCTGAGATGGTCAAAGAGGCTCTTGATGTTTGAGGTAGACCAAAGGAGAAAGGCAAGAAGAAAGACAAGAAGTCAAAATCCAAATTTGTAGGAAGATCAAAGTATCCTGGTAAAAATTTCAAAGTGAGATGTTGGAACTGTGGGCAACCTGGTCATATCAGGAAGGACTGCAAGGAGAAGAAGAAGGAGAATGCCTCTGACAATGAATTTCTCATAGTGATGCAGACACCTTCATTGTAGCAGCCTTGACAACTTAGGCATCAGATGATGTCTAGTTGGTTGACTCAAGTGCATCCTTTCACATGACGTCCAATAAAGAAGGTTCTCTAAATACGATAAGTATGACAGTGGAAAGGTGTACTTGGCAAGCGATTCAACACTGGAGATAGTTGGCAGAGGTAAGAGTCAGAATTCAGTTTCTTGATGGGAGAGTCAAAGGTATTGGTGGCATACTTCACATACCAGGTCTAGCTCGAAATCTTCTTTCTGTCAGTAAGTTAAATGATGTTGGTGTAGAAGTTTCTTTTTCAAGTAAGGGATGTAAAATGGCTAGAGGTGCAATGGTGCTGGCTAAGGGTGTTTGTATTGGCACTCTGTACAAGCTAGATGCATGTCTTGTTCTTTGTAACAGTGCCTCTGTAAATCCATGCAATGTTGCACCTGTAGAGAAAGATGAAGACACTTCTTTGGCTGCAAATGCTACGGAGGTAAAACTCTCAGTTGAGAAGACTATGCTATGGCATCATAGACTTTCTCACATTGGTGAGAAAGGTTTAAAAAACCTTGAAGAATAAAAATCTTGTAGAAGGGCTTGATGATTGTAACCTTGAGTTTGATTTTTGCGAACATTGTATCTATGGAAAATAGCACCGTGTTTCATTTTATTCTAGTCCTCATAAATCTTCTGGTATATTGGATTATGTTCATTCAGATGTGTTTGGTCCAATTAATGTTCCTTCGTTATCGAAGTCTAGATACTATGTTTCTTTTATTGATGACTATTCAAGAAGGGCATTTGTATACTTTCTTAAAATTAAATCAGAAGTGTTTAGTTGGTTTAAAGAATTTAAATCTTTGGTAGAGAATCAGACTGGAAGGAAAATTAAATGTTTGAGGACAGACAATGGCGGTGAATTTTGTTTTGCAGATTTTGAAAAGTATTGCACTGATCATGGAATTAAAAGGCATAAGACAATGCCTTACACTCCACAGCAGAATGGAGTTGTTGAAAGGTTGAATAGGACACCGATGGAAAAGGCAAGGAGTATGCTGAACGGTGCTGGTCTGGAGCAGAAGTATTCAGTCAGTTTAAAAAATTTAAATCTTTGGTAGAGAATTAGACTGGAAGGAAAATTAAATGTTTGAGAACAAACAATGGTGGTGAATTTTGTTCTGTAGATTTTGAAAGGTATTGCACTGATCATGGAATTAAAAGGCATAAGACAACGCCTTAGACTCCACAATAGAATGGAGTTGCTGGAAGGTTGAACAGGACGCTGATGGAAAAGGAAAGGAGTATGCTAAGTGGTGCTGGTCTGGAGTAGAATTTTTGGGCTGAGGTTTTGGCTATAGCATGTTATCTAATAAACAGATCTCCTTGCTCTACTCTTGTTGATAAAACTCCTTTGGAAGCATGGTCTGGTAAGAAGCCCTTTTTGAGGCATGTCCGTGTGTTTGGCTGTGAGGCATATGTTTATGTGCCAAATGAAAAGAGATCTAAATTGGATAACAAGGCTTTCAAATGTATTCTCATTGGCTATGGAGTTGGTGTGAAGGGATACAAGCTTTGGAACCCTGTTACTGAGAAGGTTTTGTATAGAAGAAGCATGATATTTCGTGAGCTAAAACCTTCAGTAAGTGATCAACAGCTTGAGACGAATCAGAGTGACAAGTAGAAGGATGCAGTTGAGATTCCCCAAACTTCAGAAAGGGAAGAGCTGCATAGTGTACTTGAGACTGAGGAGAGCTCAAGCAGCTCCGAAAGTTCTGATGATGAAGAACAACCTCAGCCTGTAAGAAGATCTACACAAGAAAAAAGGCAACCTGAAAGGTATGGTTTTTCACTGTTAAATTCAAATTGTGCCTATGCTTTATTAACCAACACTGATGAGCCTAGGACTATGAAAGAAGCAATCAGCATGGTTGATTCGGATTCTTGGTTGCAAGCCATGAATGAGGAGATGGATTCTTTGAAAAAGAATGAAACTTGGAATTTGGTACCACTGTCTAAAGGGAAAAAGCCTATTGGTTGTAAGTGGATATTCAAAAAGAAAACTGGCCTTGATGGCAGTGTTGAGAAGTATAAGGCAAGGTTGGTTGCAAAGGGATTTTCTCAAATTGAGGGAATTGATTATGGAGAGATTTTTTCCCCTGTAGCAAAGCTGACATCAATCAGATTTCAGTTATCATTGGAAACTGTATATGATTTTGAAATTGAACAGATGGATGTGAAGACAGTGTTTCTCCATGGTGAGCTGGAAGAAGAAATCTACATGTCCCAGCCTGAGCATTTTGTTGAAAGAGGTAAACAAAATCTAGTCTGTAAGTTAAATAAATCTCTCTATGGTTTAAAACAACTCCTAGAATGTGGTACCAAAAATTTGACACGTTTGTGATTTCAATTGGATTTGTGAGATCAAAATCTGATCATTGCATTTATTATAAATTTGAGAATGATCGTGTGTTTGTTATTACCCTATATGTGGATGATATGTTATTCATTGGAAATAGCAAGACTATGATTTCTGATCTTAAATCTCAGTTGTCTACAAAGTTCGAAATGAAATATCTTGGTGAAGCTAGGTACATTCTTGGAATGGAGATAACTAGGGATAGAACAAGCAAAAATATTTGGGTCGGTTAGAGTAAGTATGTGAAAACAGTTCTTGAGAGGTTTAGCATGGATGATTGCAAACAGCTTGTTGTTCCAATCATGCATGGAACTAAGTTGTCTATTGAAGACTATCCAAAGTCTGCTACTGAGATAGAGGACATGACTAGTGTGCCTTATGCAAGTGTTGTTGGTAGTTTGATGTATGCTATGGTCTGCACAAGAATAGACATTTTCCAAGCAGTGGGAGTTCTAAGCCGATTTATGGAAAATTCGGGAAGATCACATTGGGATGTTGTGAAGAGAGTATTTAGGTATTTGAAGGGGACTTCAGACTACGCCCTGTGTTACCATGGTAGTTTGGTTGCATCACAGAGGACTCTCAGCATTCATGGGTATGTTGATTCAGATTGGGCAGGAGACATTGACAGTAGGCGGTCCACCAGTGGATACACTTTCATGCTTAATGGTGGAGCAATCAGTTGGATGAGCGAGAGATGGGATGTAGTTGCTTTATCCACGATAGAGGTAGAGTACATGGCTGCAACTCACGCCTGTAAGGAGGTTGTTTGGCTGAGGCGTTTATGTTCATATATTGGATTTAATGCAGGGCATATCACTATTTTTTGTGATAGTCAAAGTGCCATTTGTTTGGCAAAGAATCCGACCTTTCATGCCAGGACCAAGCACATTGATGTGCAATATCACTTCGTGAGGGATATGGTTGAAGATGGAAAGGTCAGTCTGGAAAAGGTAGACACCTTGAAGAATGTTGCAAACACTTTAACAAAGCCAGTTAGCACAGACAAGTTCATATGGTGCGCATAATCGATGGGACTTGGGGCCTATGACAGACAATAATTTTTCAATGCTATGAGGGAGCTGGAAGTGTTCACCAAGTGGGAGCTTGTTGAGAAAATGTGTCTCAACTTCTAGCTTGAAGTCCCTGTTTTCATGATTTGGCAAAAATTTGGTGATTCTGCAGTTTACCGACATACCGCGCCTGGCCTCATCTCAGCCTTAACTGCTTTACCGCGGCATTCAGTTCCTTCCCTGGCGGTACCGCGATGGAAGGGTGGTGGTTACCTCTTTACCGCTCACAGTCTTGTCCCTGACCAAGGTGATTGTGGTTGCCTTCGCTCAACCATTCTGGTTGGTCACCACCATACCACGGGCGGTTAAGTCCTTGACCGCAGTGGTGGCAGTGAGACCACCAGCGGTTGCCTTGGCTACTACCGCCTTACTGCGGGTGGTGGGTCCACTCACCGTGGTGATCGCGGTGAGACTACCAGCGGTCTGGCTGATGGTCACCACCCTACCGCAGGGTGGTCTATCGACCCCCACGGTAGTGCGGTTTGACCGCCAGTGGTCACCATGTCCGATTACCTCATTGTCGCAACTAGTGTCAATCCAGACAATGGTAGCACGGGACGGTTAGTAGATGAGCTTGATGAAGTCTGTGGGTGAGCTCAGTTGAGCTCACCACATTACCGCGGGTGGGTCAACTCAACTCAGCGGTGGAGTGGTATGAGTATAGGGAGCTTGGACGAGCTCGAACTGTGTTTGACTGAATTGAACTTGGTGGCAGGATCGATAGGAAAATGAAAATTGGACACGTGGAAGTTTGACTACTTCTGGTTGGCCAAAGGCTTTTGTGGCAACAACAGTAATTGCAGGCCGACTTTGACTGGTGATCAGGACCCAATTTGGGTGGTGGCATTAATGCTTGGGTGGCTCGATGCAAGAAGATCGACATGGGCTGATCGATTGCATGATTGGATCAAGAAATTCATGTACCTGGTGATTGGTGGTTGATTAAGAAGAATTCAATGCAACGTATGAATTATCAAGTCGAGTACATTATTGCATGAGAGAGATAATTTGAACTGTATGTTTAGAGAAAACATTGTAACAGTGAGATAGTTCTGGAAGTGTTGCTCTGAGCTGATCAGAGAAGACGATATATTGTATGTAACTGTTTTTGTTACTGTAATACAATTGTCTTGACTTTGTGTGGTGGGTTTTACCTGAAAAGGTTTTCCCACGTATATCTTTTGTCAACTGTGATTGCTTATTTTTTATTGTCTTTTCTATGCTTATTGTATTTATCTCAAATAGTTTTGAAAGCTATTAGAAACTAGTTTATGCTCTTCTCCTCTGTTGTATTAGTGTTAAGGGAATGTATTCCGCACTATTGGGTCATTAGGTCCTGCATGTTTTTCCCTTCAATATATATATGATATGTTACGATATATTAATAAATATATATAATATTAATTTATATTAATATATTAATAAAATTAATATATATTAACATATTAATATATATGGCTCAAAAGAAAGGTTTTAAGAAAGTGTGGCTTGAGGGGGATTCTCTGAATATCATTAATAATTTGAAAAAATGTGTTACCTCCTCTTGGACTATTGAAACTATGATAAAAGATTCCATTGATATCCTTAATTCCTTTGATGATTTTTATATCTCACATTTTGAGAGAGGGAAATAGTTTGGCAGATATCTTTGCTAACTTGCGCATTCATGGGACCCGGGAGTGGGATTTAAATGATCCTCTTCCTATAGAGGATATTGTAACTATTAATCATGAAGCAAAAATATAAGAGGAATATTGGTATTGTGTGGCGTTGGGTGTGCATGTTTATTATCATGTGGAAGGCTATGATTTGGAGGAGTGGTATTCAGGACTCGACTTGCTCTGATAGTACTAAGGAGGATATTTGTAGGGAGCAAATTACTATGTTTATTAATTACCTCTACCACATCTATTTTCTTACACGGATTGTGGTTATCCTTAGTGTTGTTTTTTCGAGAAGTTTTGTTTATGTTGTGAAAGTTGAGAAGATCCCTAGCTCTATGAGTTTGGTTGCCATGGGTGGTGACAAGAATCGTGCGGAGCCCTTCTCTTGCAATGTTGTTAAGAAGAATGTGGAGGTTTGGGCGATTCTGGAGAAGGGAGTATTGACTCCCTATATTGAAAAATTGCATGGGAATAACCCCTAGACGACTGCCCTGGTTGCCAAAAATTGGAATTACAAGGTGTTGAAACTTGGAGGGACGGAGTTCGATATTACTGAAGACCTTATAGCTCACATTAATGGCTTACCAACGGAAGGAATGAAGTTCTACAAAAATAAGAAAGAGGCATTGAATGCTATGAAAATCTTCTTCAAAGGGGAGGAAGCCAAGGACTTGAAAGTGGTGAAAAGTGGGGGTTATCAGAGGAAGACCATCAAGGCTCTATGGGCGGATGTTGTTGAGGAGTTAATGAGGTATATTTCTCTCGAAGGTCATTATTTTGTGGTAAATGCTTACCACTTTTTCTTTCTTAACCATTTTCGTCACAAGAAAATGATTTTTTTTCCTTTTTACCTTTTGGCCTCGTTGGATGCTAGAATTATTGACCATAAGAAAAATTAGAAAAACCCAGTTCTTCATGTGGGGTTGATTCTCCTTCTCTCTGACTATTGCAAAGCCTTTGAGGTGGTTAAACCACTTTCAACTCCTAAGGATGTGAAAATTAAGTAGGATAAGGGTTATGAGATAGTTTATGAGGAGGAAGTGGCCTTCAAAAATAGGAAAAAAAGGAAGCTTATTCTGCGGAAGGATTCAGAGTCATAGGATGATGTGGATTTTGTGCCAAATTCCCTTGCTACTATGGATGAGGTTATGAGATCCCCTGCTCTGGGGAAGTGTAAAAAAGAGTGGCCGAGCCTCGACAAGGGTTATGAGACTAGCGTAGTGAAGAACCTGCTAATGAAATACTTAGCCGAAGTAGAAAGGATATGAAGGATTTGGTTGGGGAGGTGTTGTCTCCTCCCCCAGCTCTGAAAATGGGGAATTGCATGTGGGGGATAGTATGAGGAAGGTGGTGAGGTCTTCTTGTAAAAATATTGAGTTGGACACTCCTCTTAAAGTGGATGGCAGACAAAATGTTGTGGGGTCTCTGGAAAGTAAGGAACAGGTTGTTGTGGTTTCTTCAGGTGGGCATCAGGCTAGGCATGTTGTTTTGGACCCTCCTTTGGTGGACTTAGAGAGGTAGATGAAAAGGATGGTGGTTGTTGTTGAGATCGTGGATTCCATCTGAAAGATTAAATCATCGGTTGCGACACCGATTGTTGTTGAAAAGGGTAAGGAGATTGTTGCTAATACAGATAAGGTTAGCTCCCTACATGAGGAGGATGACGAGGGTAAAGAGGTTTTTAATATTGGTAAAGATAATATTGTTGATGTTTTGGGAGCTGCAAAAGAGGGCTCTATTGTTTTTATAAGCATTTTAAATGGATTTTCCATGAAATGAATATGACTAATTGGAAAGTGAGGGCTATTGTGAGCAAAATTGAAGATTCCTCTATTCAGGATCCAATCAATGATTTGATGAACTCCCTGAAGATTGTGGCGGAGGAAACGCTTCTGATGAAGCAAAATCTTGAAGGAAGAATCCTCAATTTGGAAAATCTCATGGAAAGGATTATTGCTATTATGGATAAAGGAAAGGAGGGGAACAAAGTTGGGTTTAATGTTGAATCTACCAGTATGATGTCCCCTGTGGATAATGTTAAAAATGGTAAAGATGCTACTGATGATGATGCTAATGGTAAGTTAATGGAAGGAGAGAAGCCTGGTGACAAGGATGTGATTTGTGTTTTGATTGGGGAGTTAAAATCAGGTGGACCTGGGGTTCAAACTCGTAACAAGACCAAAGCTTAGGTTGGTGCTACTGCTAGTGATCCGTCTGTTGCTGGGGATGAAGGCGTTAAGAATGCGGCTTATGATGTTAAGGCTGCAGATATCCTAAATAATTTATAATTTTTTTGGGTGGGTTCCTTCTTTTTCGCTGACTGTTCGTTGTGGTCTTGATGTGGGTGGGTTGTTTTGCTTTAGATGACTTTTGATGTAAAGGGTTTCGAGCCCCTTCAAAACCTATTTTTTACCTTTAATCAAAACATATTAATATATATTATCATATTAACATATTAATATATTAATGATTAATAATATGTCAATATGTTAATATGTTAATATATATTAATAATATTAATATAAATTAATATTATATATAATATACTAATATTATTAATATAAATTAATATTATATATATTAACATATTAACATAGTATTAATATATTTATTAATATATTAATATATATTAATAATACTCATATATTAATGATATATTTTTTAAATTTATAGTGACAAAAAATGGATATTCATTTCTGAGAGGATTATAAAGCTCTCCTTAACGGATAACCATTTCTGAGATCTCAAAAACGGATATCTATTATAGAGAATGGTTTAATGTTTTAATATATGACATGATATATTAATATATTGTTTTTATATTAATATATTAATATGGTATTAATAATAATATTAATATATTAATATAGTATTATATAATATATAATATTATACAATGTATAATAATATATTATATGTATGTACTCGGTATCAAAAAAGTGTAAGTTTCTAATAATGGATATCGACGTTAATAACGGATATATTGGATATTTATTATTAACGAATATCGGATTTCTAAATAGTGGATATCCATTAGTAACAAAAATTTGTTTTGCTTCAATCTTTACCTTAGCAAAATGTACTTTTTACCAACCCAACCAAAAAGTTAAACGTGATTTCTGCACTTTTCACTTCCTCGTGTTGTGTTTTTTTGTTGCATCACTACTCTTTGGCCCCCCATGATCTTGCACAGACCCTTAAGTTTACATCATAAATACGCAATAATTAGAGCATTCTTTTGGAGCTATTTTTTTAATTTGATATTATAATGAAACATAATCATAAAATTTTAAAACATATTATATATACACAATAATATTATATAACTATAAGATTATACACAAATTAAATATTAATAATAAAATAATATAAAACAATACTAAATCTATATAGTTATTATTAGTAATAAATTAATAATTAAATATAATCTTAAAATAATACATTATAATATAAATATACTGTAGTATTGTATAACTATAATATAATATAATTTTAAAGCTAACTTTAATTTAATTACATTTATAATAATATTATAAATATGCAAACCAATACATTCAAGTATGAAAAATAAATGAAAACATAATAGAATTCAGAAACAAACAATGACCAAAATATTTCACAAATCATCTTCACAATCATGGTCATGATCACAAACATAACCATAAGCATAACCATGACCATGGTCATGAACGTCACCATGGCCATAACCATAATCATGCAATAATGACCATGAACATGAATATGAGCACTAACATGAGCATTATATTGATGTGGTGAAGTACAGTGCAAGCAATCATCATGCAATAAATTTCATAGAGTGTGGGTTTCTCCTCTATATCCATCCATCTCTCTATCCCTCTCTTTTTCTGTTTATCTCTTCCTAGACTTTATATCGATATCTATTTGCCTCTCTATCTCTATCTCTCCATATTTCTTCTTCCATATATCCCTCTATCTCTAACACGTTATCTCTCCATGTCTCTCCCTCTATCTATCCCTATATGTCTCTTTACCAATTAACCTCATGTACACCACAAATTTCAAGAAAATAGATCAAAATTTACCCTAATAGACCTTCCACAACACTTTGGTGTACCCATTGCACACCAAGGTGTGATTGATAGTATAAAAAACATGTCATAATATTACGTAACACTTATGAGCAATTATATATGAAAATAATAGACATAAATTACCCTTAATTCACTAAAATCCTAAATCTTAAAAAAATCAATACTGTTAGTGTCCTAAATCCATTTATCTTGTGGAAATTCACTAGCCTTGCTGAATTCAATAAGTATTGTCTTCACTTATCTCATGGATTCTATAATATTATGGAATTTTCTCAACCTTTCCTTCACTACTATTTAGCTTTTTATAATCTTGTGTTTCAGTAAATTCTTAACTTTGTTAGACCCTTCGTGTCGCCATTCTCATACTCTCGATAATTTTAATATTGTTTCATAATCTTGCCATGTTTAGTGTTTTATGCTTGATATTATTACGATAATGACAACCCATATACACACTAATTCATATGAATGTGATGTATCCTTTTATTAGCCGATAGGCTACATATAGTGTGAGATTTGAGCCTGAAACAAGTCTCATGCCTACAAACCACTATTGAGTCATCATAAAGCAAGTTTCAGTTATTGTTTAATGGTAAACGAACAATCGTTTAATGGTAAAAGCCTCCAAAATCTCATTTATCACATAAAAACAACATAAATATTGATTTGACAACTGGATGGGAACATTCTATTTTCAGTTGCAGTGTTTTTTGTCAATTTGATGGCAACTTCTTTTTTTTATTTGCATTGCTTTATGTTTTAAATCTATATGCAAATATTTCACAATCAGATAATACTTAATTTCTTTAAGAAAAATATCTAGATTTGTGTAAGTTTATTTCATTCCATTATTTAGCATTTATTATTAATTTTTTAATTCAGCCACATGCAACTAAACTTTACACCGTATCTGTAATGCCCCACCACATAACCCTAGAGCAAGATGCAACTACAACAAAAGTGAACAATTTTTTTCTTTAAAGTGTAATTAATAACATGCAAAGCGCACTACACTAATGCATGCATCCTCTAAGGTACACGACTAAGCTTACAACTAAAACCCATGACACAAAACAATAACTCATTCATAGCATATAAATTATTACTCATGAATTAAAGAACATACATTCAAAGCATTAAATTACATCGCATAAGATAAAAGTACATAAGAGATCAATAGATTACCTTCATTCCAAATATTATTACAAAACTCATTCCCAAAATGAGGAAGAACATACAAAAGTGTTACAATTACAAGAGTCCTCGAACACAATTGAGGAGTAATATAAATACAAAGTCTCAACTGATACAATAAATCAAATGGATGGAACATAACCATTGGTACACACGAGCTCTCCAATTGGGAGATCCCGCCATCACAAACATAAGAAGGGAACCCAATGGAGTAAGGTGCACATTCCACCCAACCAAGTGGTACCTGAAGGCCCACCCCCCATGCTAGGATATAGTAACCTGGCTTCCCAAACAAGACCAACTACCTCTAGACACAGGCTATCACAAGACTGAACTAATAGAATATAATTACAACACTAACACATTGGTTACATTGCTTCCAGAGTTACATAATTAAATAAATCAGTGAACCATACATACTGTTGACATAGGAGAAGCATTATCACAAAATCGTATGGGTTATCCTGGCAGACCTTCCTAGGCCCCGACCCCAACATGAGTCACTTCCCTATATACAACAAGTGGAACAAATCCACAACCCAAGGGTATCTAGTGCACACTTATGGATAATAATTCCCAATCCAAAGATAAAAGACATCACATCCTCATTCGTGGTAATCGGGTGATTAATTGAATATGACTATATGCACTACCCAAGGGAAAACAAAAGGCTTGACAATAAAATACAAATCCAAATATTTAAAACACCACAACTGGAAGACTTAAAAAATATCAACTAACACTTCTAGTCAATTTCCCCCAAAACGCTAATAGAAGAAATCACATTCAAAAGGGCAATTTAAACAGGAAATAAATCTATCCTTCGGATTTCCTAAATCCAATTTCCCTTCAGTGAAATACAGTAAAATTATTTCCCAAATAAACTAATTAAATCAAATCTCTTTCACAGACAAAGGAGGAAATTTAATCTATCTGCTATTCAATTCCTCAAGTACTTTTAAATAAAAATACCCATTTCTTCTTTTACAACATATCACTTTGAAAATCAACTAATTGTGCTATTAATGCATGCACTTATTTAAAAACCATTTAGATATATATATATATATATATATATATTAACTATATATATATATTAACTATATATATTAACTATATATATAAATATACATATATTAATATATCATTTAAATATCATAAAATAAAATTACAATTTCAATTAAATATACAAAATATATTTAAATATGTATATATACATATATATTCACTTATATATATATTTACATAAATTCAAAAAATATTATATAAAAAAAATTGAAACTCAAACCAAAGATTTACAGCTAACGAAACCCGCTAACTTTCATTCGAAATAGACTAAGGCAACAGAGATATTAATGAGCCATTTAAAATTGCTACCAACGTTTCCTGGGCAGCATCGACTAGCTCCCCATACTATGTGCGGAGGTTTGTGGAGGCACTACCTCCACAGCGCCGTCCCCTTATGGGGGCGGCAGTGGGGGCAGCCCCTCCCCAAACCCCCCCAAAACAAATAAACTAAGATCCTCAAAGATAATACACAGCGATTCCAAATATCGTCATATGGCAATATTTATTGCGATTTTTTTTGTATTTTCGCTATCATTGGATTTTTTCATTATGAATAACAAATTTTAAAATCTAGAAATTTTTTTCCAGAATCAAATTTACTCGAGAGTTTTAACAAAAATACAAACATATGTATTTGTATATGTATATTTATATATATTCAATATTTATATATATATAAATAAAACAATAACTTGTTCCAGGGGGGGAAAATATTTTCACAAAATATTCTACAGGAAGTTTTCACAATTTCAACAAAAGAAATTTCACCATTTCAACACAGAGGGTTTTAAATTTTTTTCCAGATATACAAATCTTTAAGAACGAGAAGAATAAATTTCTATAGACAATATTACAAGAAAATTCTCGAGAGGTTTTCTACCAAGAATTCCTAAAAAGAATTTTAATTCCTTCCCAACAGAGATTTTTCCAGTTTCCTAAATTTTTTCTTCTGGGTTCCTCATTGTTTAAAAACAATCCCAAATAAAACTTACAATAATTTCTACATAAGGTTTTCACGGTAATTTCCAGACACAGCTACTTACAATTTTACCAAAAACTCAAAAACTTCTAAGTTTGCACAGGCAATCTTTTTTCAGACAACAAATTAATCTATTAACTTTTCCAAAATGAAATTTAAATAAAATAATAGAGGAACCTAAATCCAAACGCTTGAGGGGGTGTAGATTGATGTAGAGCTTCCTCCACAAATCAAATCTTCTTCCAGAGCCAACAAAGCTTCCTCCAGAAAACAAATAAATTCCAGAGCCAAAAGAATTTTCCCGAGACTGTCTTTTCCCCAAATTTCAACAACCAGAATACAACAACAAAACTTAACTTTTTTTTTAAACAACCTTTTCCCACAAAATATCTTCTCCACTCTTCCATGAAGTAACTTCCTACCTCTTTCTGTTTCAGTAATTATTCCATTCGTGAAAACATTTTCCCCAACAACTGTCATTAAATTTTCCAAACACATGTCGAGAAACAAATATCTTCTAAAATCAATTAACACTAATCCCTTTAGATATTTCTAGAAATTAAAGCATTTTAATCATTTTAAATTCACATAGTATTTCTAATTTAAATTTAATCTTACTAATTTGATTAATTAATAAAATAAATTTATCCTAAGATTTAATTATTTTACCAAATAAATTAAATTAATTAATTAATTAAATTACAATCTTCTAACATAATAAACAAGATTAATTAAATAATCAACTAAAATATTTAAAACATTTATTTCCCTTTAACATACTTTGCAACATAAATAACATCAAGGCAAAATTGAATAACATTATAACAAAACATAACCAACTAAAACTGACGACACGCTATGACCAGGGTGGTGGCTTGACAAGGGAAACCTAGTTACTATCTCCCAATCAACAATACCATTGGGCAATGGACACGCTCAAACCTGTGAAACCAGGTGGAGTTGATGTCATGTACCTACAAACTTGCAATCAAAGCATATATCGAACATGCATATATATCATAATCAGACACACCGTGAAGAGAGAATCACGGAATCGCAAGGCACTCGCAAGCGAGTGATGCAATTTTGTTCCCTTCACCAATACAATGTCAAAACACTGACGAATCTAACATCAATAAACTACTCATGAGCATATAATAATATTGATTCAAATAAACACTATGCTAATCAAAAGCATGTCATAATAATAAACATCAGAATAATGTACCATCACATCATAACATAAAGACCAACATCGCTCCAAAGTTAGTGATCAAATAATAACAAGGTATCATGGTCTAACAAATTCAAGGTACTATCAGAAAACATAAGTATAACAGAGAATCACACTGTCTAAACATAAGAACAAAACAAAGGGGTGTTATAGCATCCATGCATAAACATGCACTCTCTAACATATTAACATACATGTAAATATGTATCGGCATAATCCTTGAACCTCTTTTAGATGCAAGTGCTAATCTTTAACATTATTAAATTTTGTATAACAATATGTGTCACAATATAATATGATTGTGGTTAGTAAAAAATTTATTGTATGTAAAGGCACAGTGGTTGCGTGGTGTAATCGCAAGTTATCAAAAGTTCAAGTATTTGAGATGTTTGAGTTTAATTCTTTTTGAATATAAGGATGAAATCCCCTGTTGCAGCCTTTCTAATTTTGATCAATAAAGAAAAGTACACATAAATCACCTAAATAATATTTATAAGACCATTTATGTGTCGCATATTTCATTTTATGGTTTCTTGTAAGGATTTATTTAGAAGCCCAAGTTGCTCAAATAATTGACCTCATAGGACAAAATTCAGAAAGGGATGAAGAAACTTCTTGAAGGGTAGAAACACCATAGAATCATGATCAAATGGGGAAGAGGATTAGAAATTTTTTCATGTTGTATGGTTAAGGATATTACGAACATGAACAGTTGACCTATTGCATGCAAGTGTTTTCTTACCAACCCCACTATCAACTTGCTCATGCACTTCCAATTGACTAACTGTAACACCCCTCTAATTTGCTCATGTTTTCAGACAGTACTTTTATTTTGATAGACTATGATACTATGATGTTATTTGATCATTGACATTATAGCGATGGTTTTTATATTGAGATGTGATGGTACACTATATTGATGATTATTGATTATGGCATGCTCTCTGATTAACATAGTTGATTATGTGAGTTGATATTGATATATGTTCATCTGTAGTTATTTGATGTTTTAGTTTCGTCAATTTTGATGTGATAGTGTATTGGTGAAGGGAATGGGATTACCTCACTCGCTTGTGAGCACCTTGCGATTCTACAATTTTTCCTTCATGGTGTGATTGTTCATGATCTATATACATGTATGACATATGTTTTGATTGTAGGATTGCAGGTACAGGACATTGAATCCACCTGGATTCACAGGTTTGAGCATGTCCATTGGCCAGTGGAATAGTTGATTGGGAGGTAGTAACAGGATTTCCTTGTCAAACCACAACCCTAGTCACAGTGTGTCATCAGTCTGTGTTTTAGTCATGCTTTGTTTTCATGTTGTCCCTGTTTGCCTTGTCATTTAAGAATTTTGCAAGGTATTTTCGGTGGGAAATTAATATTAATTAATGTTTATAATGTTTTCAATTGATTATTTATTTAATCGTGATTAATGTTGTTAGAAGCTTTAAATTTGATTTAGCTAATTAGATTTAATTTATTTTGTAAAGTAATTTAATTATTTAGATTAAATTTATTTTATATAGTGATTAAAATTAATTAAATTAAATTTGATACTAAAATTGTTAGATTATAAAAGTTTTATTTAATTAATTATTTAAATTAATTAAATAAAGTTGTGAATTTAAATGACTGGATAATTAAAATTAATATTTGATTTTAAATTATTAAATAAACAAATATCTTATAAAATATCTAAGAGAAAATATCTTGGGATTTGATTTGGAAAGATATTTTGGGATTGTGATATGAGTTAGAAAATTGAAATCTGGTGTTGGGAAATAATTCATGGAGAGAATCATTGCATTAACTGAAAGAGGGGAAAAATTCTATTTCACGAGAATGAAAATGGTATTTTGTGGGTTGTTGAAAATTGGAAGAAGTTTTTGGGATATTGGCTCTCGTTTTATTTTCAGCTTTCTGGAAAAGAGGAATATTTTGGAAGAGGCTTTGATAATTTTGGAATTTGAAGGCGAGGCTCTACTTCAAACTTCAATTCTTCAAGCATCTGAAATAGGTTATTTATTGTTTTTATTTAAATAAAAATTGGAAAAGGCTATTAGAATTAGTTATTGTCTTGGAAAAGATTGCATGTACAATGAAGAAAATTTTATTTGTTTTAAAGCTTTAATATGTTTTGAAAATTGGAAAGATTGTCGTGAAAGGTTTAGAGCCTCAAATTAAATTCTTATATTCTTTTGAAAAGATGAATTGTTTTAAAACAATAGAATTTCCAGAATGATTATATAGAAAATTTAGAAAACCTCTGTAGGAATTGATTTCAATCTTCCTGTTAAAATTTGTAGAAAACTTTTGATTGTATTAGAAAAGATCTTCTTGTAGAAGATTTTTTTTTTTTTTCAATTAGATTTATTTGGCTTGGAGAATTAAAAAAACCTCTGGTAAATTTGTAAATATTTTTTGTAGAATTTTTTTGTGAAAAATTGCTCATCTGGAACAATCATTTTGATATATATAATATATATAGCCCTGATTGAAATTCGTACTGCAATTTTTGATATGTAAAATAACAAGTTTAAATTCTTTAAAAAAAATTTATAGATTTAAATTTATAATTGGGGGTTGGGGTTGCCCCCACAACCGCCCCATAGGGGAGGCGGTGCTGTGGAGGCAGTGCCCAACTTTTCCTTCACAAGTCGCGCCCCCTTAGCGAGTCGGTTGTGTATACACAGCCTGGGAATATTGGTGGCTTCAAATATTTTTGTCCACCCTTTTTAATTCGATTTTATAACTGGGTTTTAAATATATAAATTATAATATGCATAAACATATATATATTTATTTATTTATTTAATATTTGTTTTGGAAAATTGTAATTAATTTTTAAATATTTAAATAATATATATTTGTATATATATAATTATATATAAATACATATATAATTGTATGTATTCAAATATATATATTTAAATGAATTTTATAATAGGTGCATGTAAATGAATGAATTAAATGTTTTTAAAATGGAATAATTTTTTAAAAAAGGGGAAATTGATTTTTATATAGATGTAAATGGGAAATTGAATTAAATAATTAGATTTAAATTATTTATTGACTATAAATGAAATTGTATTAAGCTAGGTTATTTTGAGCAATGTATTATAGTTTTCTTGGAATGGAAATTAGATTAAGGAAATTATAATGATAGTTTTATTACCTGTCTGAATTGCTTATTTAATTATGATGTTTTTTGTCCACGTAAGTTGGGAAATATGTTAGTTGTGAATGTGTAAGCCTTCCAGATGTTGTATATTATGTGGGGGTTGTGATATTTTGTTGAGCCCTTTGTTTTCCTTGGGTAGTGCACTTGGTTGTGATCCAGTTTACACACCCGATTACTATGAACGGGATGTGTTGCCTGTTGCATTATGGCTGGGATTTAATATCCATTTTTTGTGCACTTTATCTACCCTTGGTTTGTGGATTAGATCCTTGTGTTGACAGTAGGGGAGTGGCTCTCAATGGGGGTCGGCGCACAAAGTGGTGCCAGGATAACTCATGTGAGAGTTAGATAATTCAGTGGAAATTAAATAAAAGTATCAGGGGAAAGGGTAGCCTTAAAACACATAACTTGTTAATTGTGTCTCTCTCATTGGCTCAAGGGCTCATTTAGTCTTGAGATGAGACGAGAAGGCCTGGAATGGCAAGGTCATTATCTTGTCCCTTTGAAAGATATTTAACTCCGCACTAGTTTGCATGTGGGGCCGAGGATCGTGAGAGGCTACCAGGATAACCCAAGATGGGGTTCGAGGCCTAGGAAGGTCTGCCAAGATAACCCATGCAACTTTGTGATGACACTCCTCCTATGACAACAGTTTATATAATTGTTTAGTTGATGTACTTGATTCTTTTACTCTGGAAGCAATGTAACCTTCATGTTATGTATTGTACTTGTATAGTTTAGTCTTGTGGTTGCATGTGTCTTGAGGTTGTTGGTTATACCTAGGAAGCCCTTTTTACTATCTCCTAGCACGGGGGGTGGGCCTTTAGGTACCACGTGGTTGGGTGGAATGTGCACCTTATACCGTTGGGTTTCCACTTCATGTTCATGATGGCGGGACCTTCCAGATTGGAGAGCTCTCATGTTCCCGTTCCTTTGTACCATCTCTTGTGTTCTATTGGATTAGTTGGATGTTAATGTATATGTTCTACTCCTCATTTGTATTTGAGGAGAATCCTTATATCGTTGTAATTGTAATATTGTTTGTATGATCTACCTCATTTTGGAAATGAATCTTGTAACTACTATATAGAATGAACACAATCTATGAATGATTTTAGTATGTGCTTTGTAATCTTATGGAATGAGTTTAATGTTATTGGATCTATGTCCTTTAATTCATGAGTAAAATTTATATGCTATGGATTAGTTTACTTTTGTATGTTATCGGTTTCAAATGTATGCGTTAAGTGTAGTTCATTTTACTAACTATTAATTGCACTTTCAAAAAAAAATTGTTACGCTTTCGTTGTAATTGTGTCGTCCTCTAGGGTTACGTGGTGGGGTGTTACACTAACAATTTTGTTTTGGCTGAAGTTGAAATTGTCATAAATGCTAGCCAAAATAAAACCAATGTTCGCCCGGTTGAAGACTAGGCATTTATTAAATTTTGCAATAGGGTAAAAGCACAAAGTTGTGTCACACTTTCGGCCAAATAAATAGTTTCGAGCGAAATATTTTCTGCCAGAAAAGTTTCGACTGAAACCACGTGGCCTATATGTGGCACACAGGGTTTTGACCGAATAAGTTTCGCCCGAATCCCAAAAAAATATTTTTTTCCTTTTCCCGCTTTGAAAATGGCTTTGAAATTGGCTTATTTAATGTGTGAGGTTTCTATAGAAAGGGTTTCGGGTGAAAACCTTTCTATAGAAACTATTTCTACCGAAACTATCTATGTGGCATCCTAGTTTGCAGCTAACTCAGCTTTTTACAAAAAAAAAATTGAAACTTTCAACTTTAGCTAAGTACTTATGTAGTCAAAAAGATGTTTAAAAAAAAAATACCCTTTTGTAGAGCTCAGAGTGGTGAATAAAAATATGTAATTTTTTTAATATTTTGATTAGTTTTAATATATTTTATTTTTAAAATAATGCAAGTAGGTTGTTAAAGTTAAAAAAGAAGTTGATTAGAAATTTTTAAAAAATAGTAGAACATATTAAAAAATCTAAAAAATATATGGGGCACAAGAGGAGAGAGTCTTCTTCAAAAGGGTATAATTTGTTTTTGAAAATAATTTAAAAAGTAGACAATAGTTGACAGCCCGTGAAAACTATCAAATTCTGACAAGTTTGACTTGAAAACGTTATTATGAGAAAAATATACATCAAAATTTGATTTTTTTTCCATGCACGAGATATTGAAGTTACCTATTTGGAGAAAAAAAATTAGGGAGAAATGAAGGTTTTTTCAATTTATTTCTTGACGGCCCGTGAAGTCACTTTTTTCTGAAATTTTCAGCATTCCAAAATTTGTTCTTAAATTGATAAAAAAGTAATGAAAACAATTTTTTTTTAAATCAGAAAAATTATAAGAATACACTTCAACAAAAGTTCTACATTTCATTAGTTTACATCATTTTGAAATTCCAAACATAAAGACCACTTTTATGTGGTCAAAGTTTAGAAATTCTTTTGTTATTGGTCGATTTCTTTATAAAGTGTGACACAGGATTGTGCTTTTACCCACTAACTTTCATGATGATCAAAATATATACTTTCTTATTTTAAAGGTAAAAATATACAAGAACCCTGAACAAATGGGACTCAACAATCAAAGGCTCAATACAACAGGCCTCAAGCAATAAAGATTAGATACAATAATAACAATCCAAACAAATAAACAAGCGTAGTAATGCCACATAACAATGCTAACAAAGGGGGTCAAAAGGACGATATTTGGGAATAAGGGAGAGGTGCTCATAGTGGATCATCCTATCTTTGTAGGTTCACATGGAGTGTTATCTGGATCAAAAATAAAATAAAAAATGGGACCACATCACACATCCTTCAGTGGACCCGCCAATTTTTTTCATCATGTTGGGTAAATTTGTCACATGTTATGCTTCAATTGGTCCAAGGTGTTCGTGACTTGTCCATTTGGAGGGTTAATCGATCATTAGTCGGGTCCACCTCTGGATGGTGCATAGAGGGAACTTAGCAGTTGATCAGACAGATGTGTGGCAACCGAACAATTTGCCACCCTAAACATCCACTTCCTTGCATTTATCATGTGTCACCTCTTCACTCTCTTTCGTCTAGTAGCATGCACTACGCATCCCTTCCCATTTACTAGACTTGAATGGTATGCAATTCCAAGGCCTTAGATCATTCAATGCTCTAAAACCTCATTCATCCTACTCATTTTCACCCCTTTCCTACCTGCAAATTTTGGATTCTTTGTTTCCTTCGACACCGATACATATTTGGCTCTGCACTCTACAACCATCCTTCAACACCAATACATGTTTGGTTAACCGCTTCTTCCTATGATCACTCGGCAATTGTATGAGGGTTATTTTTTACCCTCTTTCGAACAACGAGCACATCCTTCATTCGATACATGTGAGGTTTTTAACCTCACTAAGGTGATGCCATTGTCCATTTTTTGTTGCTTCTTTCGTTGAATTATTTATCTGATTTCTTCAATTCATTTGCATGTTATTGCATGTGTTCACTAAGCTAAAGGGTGCGATAAATTGTGGGTTCCTGTGAAATGTGATGAGAGCTACAACCTGAGACTCAGAAAAATTACACCAATAGCTGCAATCATAGAATGATTATTTATTTATTTGCAATATATTCTCATTACAGAGAAATTACATTCTAGAGGAATAAATCCTCACACTTGCAATACATGCAACTTTACTGCTTCTAAAAAGCAAATCCCCTTTTCCCCAATACAATTTTCTCTTTTTCCCCCAATACCCTAGAATTTCCAAAATGAGTCCTAAATAGACTTTTTCTAGCCTAGAGCCAAAAACACAATTTGAAATTTTAATGTAGGTGGTTGGGCACCAAAATTTAGATTTTGAAATTCAGAAATTGAGTCCTAATTCGAAAATTGGCAATTTTCCAAAAATTGGCCAACTTCCGGAAGCCATAACTTTTGATTTGGGACTCCGTTTGACGAACTGTTTGAACCGTTGGAAAGGTCTCGGAGTGTAGAATGTGCTAAGAACCCTCTTTGCTAGTTTCAATGATTTATAGGCCCATACAAGACTGTTTAGTGTCTCAAACTGGACTCGGGAGAGTTTTCAGGGCAATTTGTGGAAATTGAAACTTGAATAACTTTCAAACCGAGAATGATCTTGGCCTGATTCTTTTGCCAAAGTGTCTATTTTTCTATCCTAAAGCTTCCCATAAATTTGTGCCTCCTCATGCCTTCAAATTCATACCTGCTAAAAATAACAGTTTGACCAAAAAAATAGAAAAATAGTTTTGAAAGTTGGAAATTCTTATTCGACGAAAAGGGTATCCAAAAATGCAAAAACATCTACAAAAAGCTAAAAGAAAGGAAAAATATTTTTGGGTGATGCAGGATTGCCCTTACAGCATTGGATTCTCCTACATCAGACACCCAAGTTAATTTCAGAAGTGACCCCATCACGTCTTAGATGGTTGAGGAAAACCCAAATGACCAACCTCTGCCTTAGACAACCAGGATGCATCTTCCATAGGCCTTCCTCTCCATTTCACTAGATATTCTTCATATTGCTTATTCTTGGTACTCCTTCCCACACGGTTATCCAAGATTGCTTCAATCTCCTCCCTTTTTGAATTAGGTGTAGGAATGCCACATTGTTCCATTGTTGGTCCATCCTCGGTGCCACCTTCATGATACTTTGTCAAATCTGCAATGTTGAACACAAGGGGAATATTGACTCCATCTGGAAAACCTACCTCATATGTGTTCCCTGAATCATTTTTCTTCAAATTCCTATAGGGACCAAACTTTTGCATCTTCAACTTGTTGTAGGTTCCCACTGGAAACCTCTCTTTCCTCAAGTGGACCATAACTTCATCGCCAATATGGAACTCCTTATACCTCCTATTTTGATCTGCCTTAGCCTTATACTACATATTCATCTTATTAATGTGTTCCCTTACCTCTTCATGTAGGTTCTTGATGTACTCTGCAAAGTCTTCGACTTCAACACTTGTCTTCTTCTCCTGGTCCATCTTCCTCAATTTTGGAGCAGTCCTGGGACTGCCTCCATACACTATTTGGAATGGTGATCTACCAGTGCTCTTGTTGATAGAATTGTTGTAAGAAAATTTTGCCTGGGGTAAGATCAGGTCCCATCCCTTGGGTTTATCTCCTACCAAGCATCTCAGTAGGTTACCTAGACTCTTATTCACTACCTCAGTCTACCCATCAGTCTGTGGATGGTGTGCAGAACTGAACTTCAACCCTATCCTCAATTTCTTCCACAAGGTCCTCCAAAAGTACCCAACAAATTTGTTTTCACGATCTGAAACTATACTTTTCGATAGACCATGTAGTCTTACCACCTCTCTGAAGAATAAATCAACAATGTGGACAGCATTGTGGGTCTTTTGGCATGGGATGAAATGTGCCATTTTAAAAACCTATCAACCACCACAAATACTGATTAATTTTGTCTTTGTGTCCTTGGTAAACCAAGAACAAAGTCCATACTTATATCTTCCCACATCCTCTCTGGTATAAGTAATGGTTTATATAGCCCTATGTTTTGGCTCACTCCTTTAGCCCTCTGGCACACTCTAAAAATTTGCATAAATCTCTTCACATCCTGTGATAACTGAGGCCAATAATAATGTTCACTAATAATGGCATTAGTCTTATCCTGACCAAATTTTCATGTCATTACTCCACTATGCTTCTCCTTGATCAGGTTCTCTCTCATGGAACACCTCGGAATACATAATTGGCTTCCCCTAAATAGCATGCCATCTTGGATGATAAAATCTAGCCATTTTGTCATGTCTAATGTAACAGGCCCCTTGCAAACTTTCCAAGCTTCTGCAAAATCAGGATCCTCATAATACAAGGTCTTGAGTTCGTTGAACCCAACCACCTCAATTTTCATTTTTATCGACAATGTCTTCCTCCTACTCAAGGCATCTACAATTTTGTTAGACCTCCCACTCCTATGCTTCAAAGAAAAAGTATAACTCTGTAAAAATTCCACCCATTTCATATGTTGTTGATTCAATTTTCCATGACTATTCAGGTACTGTAATACTTGATGATCAGTATACAAAATAAATTCTTTTGGCAATAGATAATGCCTCCATTTCTTCAATGCCTGAACTATTGCATAGAATTCCTAATCATACACAAAATACCTTTTTCTTGCATCATTTAACTTTTCACTGAAATATGCAATGGGCTTACCTTCTTGGCTCAAAACATCTCCCATGGCATTACCACTGGCATCACAATCCACCTAAAACACCCTATTGAAATTTGGAAGGGCTAAAATAGGTTGCTCTGTCACCTTCTTCCTCAATAATTCAAAACTTTTTCCTGCTCCTATACTCCACTTGAACTCTTTTCTATCCCCTCTCATGGTCTCAATCAGGGGTGCACAAATACTACTAAATTTTCTAATGAACTTTCTGTAAAAGCTGGCCAAACCATGGAAAGATCTCACCTCAGTAGTCGTTCTTGGGGTAGGCCATTTCAAAATAGCCTTCACCTTCTCTGGGTCCATTTTAAGACCTTTTTCCGAGACAACAAATCCCAAGTACACTAACTCCCTCTTCACAAAACTACACTTCTTCAAATTAATTAACAGTTTATCCTCCCTTAACTTCTCAAAGACTCTACGAATATGCATCAAATGCTCCTCCAGTGTCTTACTAAAAATCAAAATATCATCTAAATACACAATAACAAATTTTCCTAGAAATTCTTTCAGTACCTCGTTCATGAGCCGCATGAAGGTGCTTGGTGCATTGGTTAGCCCAAAAGGTATGACTAACCACTCGTACAAGCCTTCTTTGGTTTTGAAGGTGGTCTTCCATTCATCACCCTCTCTAATATGGATCTGGTGGTATCCACTCTTCAGATCTATCTTCGTGAAGTACTGAGCTCCACTCAAACAGTCCATAAGGTCATCCATCCTTGATAGGGGAAATCTGTTCTTGATTGTTATTTTGTTTATGGCCCTAGAGTTTGTAAACATCATCTATTCCCCATCCTTATTTGGTGCTAGTACTGCAAGTACTACACATGGACTCGGGCTCTCCCAAATCAATCCTTTTTTTAACAACTCTTGAACTTCTTTGTTCAACTCTTCATTCTCTGTAGGGGTCATTCTATGAGCTACCTTATTCGGAAAACTAGATCTAGGGATCAAGTCAATCTATTGACTAATCTTCCTTACTAGCGGTAAACCTTCAGGTACATTCTCAAACACAATTTCTTGAAACTCATCCAACAAACCTGAAACTTCTATTGGCACCTCTTTACTATCCTCTCTATCTAGTCTAGGAATTAAAGCATAAAACATGCGTTCATGTTTCATGCCTTCCAAAAAATTTATTCCATCAACAAAACAAATTATAGGACTATTGCATACATTTTCTTCCACCTCCTTCAGGGGTTTCAATTTATAGCGGACTCCATCCTTCATCAGGGAATAGGTGTTAGCATGGTCATCATGTACAACACGCCTACCAAACTGCCACGGCCTCCCCAACAACATATGACATGCATCCATGGGGATGATATCACACAGTACCTCATCACGGTAACTGCCAATCTTGAATTTCACCAGGCATTGCTCATTGACTAGAAATTTGTGGTCCTTTTGTAACCAGGCAATCCGATAGGGATGTGGATGCCTTTCCCTCTTTAGCTTCAACTTCATGACCATCTCTTTTGACACCAAATTATCGGTGCTTCCATTGTCAACAATGGCATCACAACATTTATCCTCACATTTGCACCTCGTGCGGAATAGACTCTTCCTCTGGTTTGGTTCCTTCTCCTCATTCAATAGGGTTCTCCTAACAACTAGAGTTTCTCCCCTTTTAGCATCATTAGAATGCTCAAACTAAGCTTCCTCATCTACATCTACTCTTGCATGACCTTCCGGTCTTCTGTCTATCCTCAGTGTTGCGGACATTCATTGGCTCGATGCTCTTCTTCACCACACTGGAAATAGGTTCCTCTGAAACCACCTCTCCCAGATCCTTGTCCAGATCTTCCTCTTCCTCTTCCTCTCTGTTCACCATTGTTTTGATCATGAGGGTGGTAGGAATTATCATTATTTTGATTTCGACTGGTACTCACATCTTCATTTTTCTTCTAATCCTCATTTTGATTCCCAAAGGATCTTCCACCACCCCTTCCGCCTTGACCTCCTCATCCTTTTTGCTTACCGTCAAACCTCTTATTCAGCTTCTCTTCTACCTTCAAAGTGAATTGGTACGCATATTCAATGGTGGTCATTCTGACCAGGCTTAGCTCCTCCTAAATACTTGGCCTTAACTCATTAAGGTAACAGGCTAATTTCTCCTTGTTGGCCTCTGCATGGCCTATTCTAATAATCATTTTGTGAAAAAAATTTGTATACTCCTTCACGCACTTTCTTCCTTGCTTCAACCCTTGCAACTTCTTCAGCAAATACAACTCGTAGTCCATTGGAATGAACCGCTTCTTCAATTTATCAACCATACGATCCTATCTAGTGATCTTTCCCTTTCATCTCCTATTTTTTCCAATTGGACCTCTTTCCACCAGATATTGGTGTGGCCCTTCAGTTTTGTTTTTGCAAACTTGACCCAATCTAGATCCTCTATCTCTTCGTACTCAAAATATTCCTCCATCTCGTTAATTCAATCGATTAACTCTTCTGAGTTCAGATTTCTGGAATAACTGGGAACTTTGATTATGGGTCTCTTTCCTATCTTAGAAATGGCCCTTAATAGCCTATCTTGATTTCAATCTTCTACTTCTCCTATCTCATCCTCATCTTGATCTTCAACCTCTTCTTCATCCTCACTCTCTTCCCTTCTTCCCGGGTTAAACCCTCTTCTCAACTTTTCCTACAATGCATCGATTTGTCTCTGGAGGGCTCTAAAACCCTCGTCTGCCAAAGCATTTCTCCCACCAGAATTTCTAGCACCACCATGCCTACCGCACATCACTCTTGGAGGCATCTTTTCCTCGAACCCACAACCACAGTCCTGGTGTGAACTACCTCACAATCGGTGTTTTGTCTACACGCTCAGGAACAACCCGCTCTGATACCACTTGATGAGAGCTACAACCCGAGACTCAAAAAAAGCACACCAATAGTTGCAATCATGAAATGATTATTTATTTATTTGCAATATGTTCTCATTACAGAGAAATTACATTCCAGAGGACTAAATCCTCACAGTTGCAATACATGCAACTTTACTGCTTCTAAAAAGCAAATCCCCTTTTCCCCAATACAATTTTCTCTTTTTCCCCCAATACCCTAGAATTTCCAAAATGAGTCATAAATAGCCTTTTTCCAAGCCAAAAATATAATTTGAAATTTTAATGTAGGCGGTTGGGCGCCAAAATTTAGATTTTGAAATTCAAAAATTGAGTCCTAATTCAAAAATTTGCAATTTTTCAAAAAATGACCAACTTCCAGAAGCCATAACTTTTGATCTGGGACTCCGTTTGACGAACTGTTTGAACCGTTGGAAAGGTCTCGGAGTGTAGAATGAGATAAGAACTTGCTCTGCTAGTTTTGATGATTTTTGGGCCTGTACGGGACTGTTTAATGCCTCAAACTAGACTTAGAAGAGTTTTTAGGGCGATTTGTGGAAACTGAAACTTGAATAACTTTCAAATCGGGAATGATCTTGGCCTGATTCTTTCACCAAAGTGTCTATTTTTCTGTCTTGAAGTTTCCCATAAATTTTCGCCTCCTCACGCCTTCAAATTCATACCTGCTAAAAATAGCAGTTTGACTAGAAAAAGCAGAAAAGCAATTTTGAAAGTTAGAAATTCTTATTCGACAAAAAAGGTATCCAGAAATGCAATCTGCAAAAAGCTAAAAGAAAGGAAAAATATTTTTGGGTGATGTAGGATTGCTCTTACACCACTGGATGCTCCTACATCAAAATGAATATTTATTAGTTTTCTCTGGTTATTCCTACTATTAAGGTTATTTTGGTTTTTAGGTGCTTCAATATTTTATCTCTTAAATAGATAATTTAACAAGACCAACAACGTTTTGGTCAAGCATCACCATGAATTTTTTATGGGTTTTCAGTTTCCAAATTGGTTTTTTGTTTGTTTCAATATTGGGGTTCTGATATTATGAAAAAACAAAGATTAGGGCATTTGTATTCACTTTCACATTTTTTGGCATGCATTTCTATTCTTTTGTTTTTTATTTCACAAATATTGTACACGATGTTCTTTATTTCACAATTATTGACTGTGTAGCCTTTGGTTTCTTCAGCCTGACAATTACCCTTAATTTGTCTTGTCACAATGTTCAAGGAATTCAATGTCCTATGGTGGTATATTTGGTGATATATAGATAGATACATACATATATACATTTATAGAAATATATACATATTTGATTTTATTTGTTCTTCATTTCAATCATATACATATGTTGGTATATTCGGTCTGCCAACTAGACAAATTATGTCTTCTTCAATTTCTGAAGTCATATATACCAACAAAAGAAAATATACACCTTAGATGTGTAGATAGATAGACTGAACAAAACATATTTACATAGATATATATATATATGTAGTCCTCTCTTTGTTTTAATTTCTTATTCATCTCAATCATATACATATGTTTGTATATTTTATCTAGCAGTTAGCCAAATTCATTTTTGTTTCATTTTTAAGTCATATATAAATAGATTGATATATAGTCATCTCTTTGTTTTTATTTATTCTTCGTTATATTCATATACATATGTTGGTATAGGATGGTCTGGTAGTTAAGCAAATTGTGTCTTCTTCAATTTCTAAAGTCATATATAACAACAAAACAAAACATAGACCATAGATGTGTAGATAGATAGACCGAACAAAACATATTTACATAGATATATAGATATGTAGTTCTCTCTTTGTTCTAATTTCTTCTTCATCTTAGTCATATACATATGTTTGTGTTTTTTATCTGGTAGTTAGCCAAATTCAGTCTTGTTTCATTTTTTGTCATATATAAATAGATAGTTAGATAGATAGATAGATATATAGTCATCTCTTTGTTTTCATTTGTTCTTTGTTTAAGTCATATACATATGTTGGTATATGACAGTCTATCAATTATGCAAATTGTGTCTTCAACTTTTGAAGTCATATTTTGTACATATTCATACATGACTATACCAACATATGTATATGATTGAAATACATTGGCATATGTATATGACTAAAATGAAGAACAAAATAAAACAAACAAATTACAATGTTTGTTATATATCTATGTATATATTTTTACGTTTGGTCTATGTAACTATATATATACACCATCATATAATAATATATGTATATGGTTGAAATGAGGAACAAATTAAAACAAACAAATTGCTATTTATGTTTTTCACACACACAAACATATATATATATTGGTCTACGTAATTATTATAAGAAAATATGAGATAGAGGCAAATAGAAGCAAAAAAATATTATACAAGATAATGTCATGCTTCATGTTCCTTTTCATTCAATATAGATTACATTTATATAGGATTTATATTTCCTAGATTTCAGGAACCACTCCCTAATTATATGAGTTGTTCTAACAACTCGCATACCTATAATCTCTTGTACAACTAATAACATAATATTCTAATAGACCATACTAACAATATTATATTTTAACGATAATAATATATGTTGTTTGTCAACAACTTTATAGCTAACCTAAACACCTATGTGAACACTAATTTCCAACACCCCCCCTTAGTGTGAACATGGGGTGAAAGTGCATCACAATACTTGATGACCACACACAGTAGCTCTCCAAAAAATATAAGATAAGAGTAGGGACATACACATCTACTCATGTCAACCAATAGTGGAACTAGACTCACTATGCTTAGTGTACTTTCATCCAAGGATAGTGGTGCAGGAGCACCCTTGTAAGATCTTGCCTCCATGAGGCCATTTTAGCTCTTGAATTAGTCTAGTTGATTTCATGATTGAAATAAGGCCTAAAAGGTCACATTTAGCATGTAATAGGGCCTAGTTGGTTAATTAGGGTCATTTTGATACAAAATGTAAAAGCTGCACAAACGGACCAAAAGTTGTCATAGTAATATTTGCAAAATGCAATATTTTGTAAAATAAAGGAAGGTGAAGGGTTAGGTAGTTAAGAAGTCAGTTGTAGAAGTTGGATAGGCTTTAAAAGGAATTTGGAACCTTCAAAAATTTGAGGAAAGTTGGGGAGAGTTGTATGAATGAAGAAATCAATAAAAACACAGTTTACTCTATTTTTCCTGCAAATTCTATGTTCCAGGCCACTGTACGGCCTTGATTTGTGTTTATTTCCTTTCCTCCTCCATGGTAGATTGAATTCCTGTGAGTTCTCTTTTAAATGATTTTGATTTCATTTAAAATCATTTAGTATTGTGTAAGATATTGCCAATTTTGTTCAGGCAGATTGAAACCCTGTTAGGGTAAACAGTGATCCAAGAAATTGTGATTCCTCCATTTTATCAAGTGAAATTCCTTGAAAATTGGTGAAATTGTTCTTTGTTACATGAATTTTTGTATCCTTAATGGTTTGAGTCAAGATACGTAAGATTTAAGGTGTAAAGGTTGAAGATGTGACTGTAATTCTGTGTGCACAGTCCGAAACAGGGAAGATGAAGAGTTCTTAGCCTAGGGTTTGTAGAAATATCGGTGGAAATGGTCATGTAATAGATTATTAAGTTTGTGCAGGCTCAAATACAAGTGTTTAAAGCTTTGGTGAAAGTAAATTGTGATTGGAAGTGGGATATCTAATAACCCTTGTTTGGCATGAAGGCCTAATTGGCTTGTTACAGTCTGAGAACAACAAATTTACAAGACAAGTCTCAAAGGATCGAGTACTCATATTTTGATATGTTTTAAATCACTTAAATGGGTGTCAGAAAATGAAATCTATTTGTGATTTTAGTGTGTATTTTGTGAAGGAATCTCTGACAGAATCCGTGTGCAAACCTACTAGCACTTAGTCCAGTTAAGGAAGGATGTGCAAACAAAATGAGAAGTATGACCTCCTCGGGTGGAAAATGAGTTTATTCATGTTGATTTAAGCCTATTAGAGCTATCCCAAGTGTTAACTCAGTTACTAGTGTTTCAGAGAGTAATTTTGTGGTTTTGTGGCTTGTAAGTGCCATAGTTGCACTTTGAGGACAGTTTCGTAGAAGTGGACCAAAACAGATGTTTTAAGGAGTTCAATTGATTTGAATCAATCATTACAAGTGGATTAAGGTGTTTTAAAGGTCATGTTGAGTTTTGGAACTCTAATTGTTCAGTTTAGTGTTTGAGATCAAGGATTTAGTGAAGGGAAATGTTTTGAGTTTTGACTAATGAGAGTGAGTGAGCTTTTCTTCCTCTAATTTTGCATCAGATAGGGACAAACACATGATCTATCCATGGACCCGAGGATAGGGACTAACACATCTACCCAAGGTATTACATCAAGTTTGGATAGGGACAAACACATCTATCCAACATCAAGGTTATGAACAGGGACAAACACATTTGCTCACAACAATTATGATTGGAGACACACACATCCAATCATAATTACCAACTCATGTGACTGGGGCAAACACTTCCAATCACTTTACTACCGATGAATGGGGACAAACACATCCATTCACATACAACCAAGAAATGTGATTGGGGACATACACATCCAACCACAACATAAAAAGCTTGGACACCAAGCCCTCATTGTCACGTATGCAACCACTATTTTAAATCATTTCCATCATGATCACAAATAATATGATACAGTCGCCGCTGCCACCTAAAAACCGATCTTGGCTTTAGTCATTTTGGCACAAGTTGTTTTGTCACTAAAACAATTTTGCAACCCCAGCGCTAGTGACTCACAAGAGATTGTTAAATGTCCTCTAGCCTTCGTTGCCTCCTACCTCCAATAAAATTGCTACTTACTTAGAAAATTTGACTTTGAAGTTCAATTTTAGAATGCCCCCATAAAATGGATGTCGCGTACAAACAAGAGTGCATCCAATTACAATAATTATTTTTAACATTTTTAAATTTTGACAGATGACAATACCACTAAGGACCCTATTTTAAATAAAATAACTAGCACAAAATATCTCTATATGAAATACTAACAATAAAAACCTACAAAACTTCTCCAAAATCGTCAGAAACCATCTTCGTATGAGAGCGAAATGTGATGCTTCCTTTGCGCTTCTACAAAGCCAAGCCTTGCATGACCAAAAATGGACTCCCAATTCGCATTCTTTTGCATATCTATGGATCTTCTTTATCACAAATAACCAATATCAAAGGCTCTTTTCTTCAGAATGTAATTTTCTTCTCAAGATGATGTGTCTATGCAATATATGCAATGCCAATTGCAAGTATACCACGAAATGCACAGATCTCAATCAAATGTGACCCTGTGCAATTAAAGAGATCGCTCCTGCAAGAATGATAAATCGACAAGAGTATCAAGCCAGCCGCCAGGAATAGAGGAGAGAAATAGAGGGGAATACGTCGATCGCAGGTTAATATCAGCTTGCAAATAATAGACGCCTTGAACAGCAGATCAATGTTGATGATTGCAAATGCACACCGATCCCACTAGCAACTCAAACAAACGCCGATCTGAATGTGGATGAATCACCGGTCAACAGAATGAAGAAATAAACAAAACACGGCTCTAGATCTAAGTTGTCAAAACTTTATATCACATGGATCCTCGACATGAAGCGCCCGTCTGGTCAACCGTAGAGTAAGCTCAAGATTGTGATCCACACTAAGCTTGTGATAATTTCGTTCATGGGATTCACAGGAATTTTACCAGTATTGCCGCACAGTGCCTGTAAAAGCTTCCTACCAGCAATAATAAATTTACCCACAACTACAACAATCATACCTTCAACTACCTGGATGAGTATGGCTTCGCATATTGTGTTGTTGCAGATGAATCTATTGGAAGATAAATGCCAACGGCTTTCCTAGAACACACAAACACAAAGATACAATATGAAATTCATGTCAGGAAGGGATTCTCACTTGCTCTTTAAATCTCTTGAACACTTCAACAGCTATCGGCGATGATCAACATGATGTTGGACATCCATGAGTAGATGACAGGGTCAATCGATCTCTATAGGCTGCAATTGGAATATAATTGGAAGGTCACCAATGCAATCTGTGTTGAGAATTTTTCGTAATCTAGAAAAACACTTGCCCGATCCGCCCTCTAAACCCTCATTATCACTAAATAATAGGCACATAATCTATATGGCGTTGATACCATATAAGAAAATTTGAGACAGAGGTAAATAGAAGCTGAAAAATATTATACAAGATAATGTCATGCTTCGTGTTCCTTTTCATTCAATATAGATTACATATATAGAATTTATATTTCCTACATTTCAGGAACCATTCCCTAATTATATGAGTTGTTTTAACAACTCACATACCTATAATCTCTCATACAACTAATAATATAATATTCTAATAGATCACACTAACAATATTATATTCTAACGATAATAATATATGTTGTTTGTCAACAACTTTATAGCTAACCTAAACACCTATGTGAACACTAATTTCCAACAATTATATATATACCAACATATGTATATGATTGTAATGAAGAACAAATTAAAACAAAGAGATTACTATTTCTGATATATATATATATATATATATATATATATATATATAGTTTGGTCTATGTAACTATATATATACCAACATACTTATATGACTGAAATGAAGAAAAAATTAAAACAAATAGATAACTATTTATGAAATAAATCTATATATCTATACATCTATGCATATATCTTTTGTTTGGTGTGTGTATATATATATAATTGTAAAGGCACAATTTATCTAATTGGCATGCCAAATATACCAACATATGTATATGATTGAAACGAAGAAATGAAAATAAAGACATGACTATCTATCTATCTATAACAAAAAAAGAAACAAGACTAAATTTGGCTAATTGCCACACAATATACAAACATATGTATATGACTGAGATGAAGAAGAAAATATAACAAAGAGACAACTATATATCTATATATTTATCAACCTATATATCCTATATATGTATGTATATATATTTTGTTCGGTCTACCTATCTACATATAAATATACCCACTGAGCTATAAGTAAGATCAAGTATTTTCAACCATATTTTTATGCCTATCAATATCTATTTGTTATATATGATGTGATTGTGTAATCCAGTCTGTTGTAAGTGCATAACTTATTAGGTTTTTAGTTATATTCTTTATTCCAACTGAAAGCCAATAGGGCCTCCAATTGTAAATGTTAATGTGGTTCGACGGGAGGGAAATAACATACGACACATGTTAAAGGGGAAGAAGGGGATGTTTTGTGTGGATGTCTTAGCTAATTTGACACGTCATATGATGTACAATACCAAATTGTTCTACCTAGTGTATTGCAAGTGCATAGATGGAGTCTTGTAAAATGTTAATGGATGTCAACTTTATTCCATATATGCATGTGTGTTGCATACGATGTAATTGTTTAACCCATTGTACTGTAACTGCTATTTAATTTGTTTTTTTACTATATGTAAAGAAGCAAATAAAAAAGTAAAAAGACCAATAAAAACAAACTGTAATCATCTTTCACATTACAAACTCTAAACATGTACACCAAATCTATTCAAGCATCATTGTGAACTTAATGGTGTTCATTAATGGTTTTGATTATTGTTTGATTCATAATTCCTATTGTTTGCAAGTGGCATATGGAGCTCGAATGAAGACCAGGCCAAGCAAGAAAAGAGCAACGACAAGGTTGACTCCACATAAAAGATGAGTTGCATTCCCCTTAGTGAAGAACCTCTTGTACAAGCGGATAATAGTCCTCAACCTATTGAGGCAGTTGTGGAGGTTAGTGCACCTCCAAGAAGGATGAGAACAACAACACGAGAACGAGAGTGGTTGATAGAGGACACAACTGGGGCTCTTCAAGATGTGGAGGATAATTGGAATTTGATAACGGTTGCAACAAAAAAATGGAGAATATCAACTAAACACTCACCAACTAGTTAGGTGGGCTTACATGCACTTCCAAGAAAGGTCCTCCAATTGTCCTCACAAAAGATGAGGAGGCTTTTATTGTCGAATGGTGCAAAGAAATGGTTGTAGTTGGCCATTGCCTTGAGATTGTCACATTTGAACAATTTATTTCCTTTACTTCATTTCTCCATTCACCCATTTGTATATCACTTTAACTTATTTCAATATAATTCTATCTTGGATTCTAGTTGTCTAGGATTCTAAAGGAGTAATCCAATTTAAATCAATTTGAAACTAATTTCATCTAACTTCAGTCATTTAGTTAATATGTTATTATTTTTATTATGAAATCACAAGTTGAATATTAAATCCAAGAGTTGGAGAAAAATTGGTAAAAGATCATATTTTTTTAATTTATTTGTGTCCATTTATTAGGAAATAAAATTAAAAAATTGGAACTAATATTTCAAAACACAAGTAAATTAAGTATTTTAATTGTTAACTAGAAACTAATTTCAAACAAACTAGCTTGTGAATCTTTATAAGTTTATCTCCTCTCTTGTAATTCTATTTGCATTTCTAACTTTTAAGATAGTTACAGATTTAGTATTATTCTTTTGGTGTTCCCCAATTTGTTTCTTGTCTAAAAATTGAATGTATATATTGTAACTATGGTTGTAGGTTTGTGTAATGTCGCAGAATTGCACCTAAGGGCAATTCCACATTTTTGCACTTTTTCCTAGCATTTATGACACCTTGGAGCATTAATGACAAAAATCCCATGAGTCAGAATTTCACGATTTTGACTCCATGTGGACTTGTGGCAAAGTGAAAGAAGTCTGACGACATGTTTCCCAAAAATCTATACTTTGGACTCCTACGCAGCGCGCGGACATTTGCGCGGCACGCTAGCGTCCCAACAGTTTTCTGAGTTTGAAACAAGGAATCTGGAATCTTGACTCTCTCGACACGTGTCCTAGTAGTCCAATTTCGGATGTAACGGCTCTTTGTCACCCTTGCATGCATCAAAAACCCCTTCTTTGCTCTCATTTTGGGTTGGAAGTCATTCATTCAATCTTTCTTAACACTTGCTCCATCTTGGAGTTCTCATCATCTTTGATAGCAGCATTCTCACAAGCGAAGCCATGCCAGACTGAGGTCCTTCCAGTAGCAATAGCTCTCAAGTAAGCACTCAACGGTGCATTTGTGTGCTCCGGAGAGGGTCTAGGCCCATGGGTAACTCTCTCTCTCTCTCACACTTTTCTTTCCTACTTGTTTGTTACTACTTTGTGGTGCGGGTTCTACTCCTGAGTGGGTTTTTCTTTCACCACACGCTTTTTCCTTTTCTATCTGGCTATCTGTGAATGTGGGAACACCAAAACAGGGGTCTAACTGAGGTAGACCCCTCTATAGCCCCAACCTTTTCCCCTCATTTTTTTGTGTGTAGAGTACGAAGCTGAGCTTGGAGTGAAGATTTGAACATCCGATAAAAAGGTGAACTTTCTCTGAGTCCTCTTGTGTTTGGTTCAACCTCTGACTTTCAGTTTGGTTATTTAGCTCGGTACATCTTATGTTCGAGCTTGGGAGTGAAACCTAGTTCCACACGTTTGAGTTCCTGAGCCCTCTGCTGCTTAGGACGCCAACGCGCCATGCTAGCGTCCTGAAACTGCGCTAACGTCTTTTGGCCGAGAGCTCACACATATGAGGCATGAATCTTGGAGTTTCACTCCCTTGGGACCCAAAGTGGTTTCTTCTAAGATATAGTTTGGGTGTATTTATTTATTTTCATGTTAACTTATTTTATGTTGAGGTGTATAAGGGCAGTTCATTCCCTGGTGATCTCTCAAGATTAGAGAGACCCATGAGCAGTAAATCCCTCTTATATCATAGTTTGTTGTGTAGATTGAAGAGTTCCTCTAAGGTTTTTTCTTCTCAATTTACTTTTGCAAATTAAAGAGTTGAAAATTTCCCAATATATATATATAGAAATATATGGCAAGCTAATTTATAGAAAATAGATTTGAATTCTTTTACAACTCTATTTTTTTTCAATCGACTTAATGGATTGTTGATTTAAATTTCATTATTTTGTTGCAAGGTAGTGTATATTGTTATATGGTGGGAGCGAGCGGCAAGGACAAGGGGTTGGGGTTAGGGGATGGCGGGTGGTGATTGCCCTACCATGGGGAATTGATCCCCCATGGGTTGCCCTTTCAAGCTGTCCATGGACAACCTATACAAATCAACCCATGGTCGACTTGAGGGCCGACCTTAACACTGAAATTTTTAATATTTTTTGTTAATTAATAATTAATAATTATTTTAGTATTTATTATATATGCATATAATATTAATATGTATTTATAATTAATGTATATATGTATAATTAATAATTAATTAAAAAAAATATATATATATATATCTTTGACTCTTTGTTTTAAAAATTGTTTATTGTATAATTTCTTTTTATCAATAAATATAAAGGCATAGTTATAGAAAAAAAATTTAAAAATAATAATAAATAAATTTTGTTTACTATCATATGCATAGTTCAAAATGAATACCTAGTTACAAGAAAAGATTAAAAATTTGGTTGCTCCAAATTTTTGTGAATCAATATAGGGGGGTGATCCCACAATAATGGGTTACACTTTTTGGCCAAACATGACATTGAAATCAACATTTTTCACCAGATCTTCACTTACGTATGCCTATAGAAGCTAAACCATTAATAATTTGAAGATGAAGAAAACTAGTGATTTGTGATTTTTTTGTTGACAATCTAATTATATTTTTTTTTAAAATTAAAAAATAAATTGTGAATTAATTTATTTAGTTTTTATTAACTTATTTTTTTTACTAAATATCATTTTCAAAAACTGATGCTTACTTTCAGATGTATAACTTTTTTTATAGAAAGAATACAATTGTAATTTTTTAAATACAGTGTTTTCACAACATTATCTAGAGGATGGATATTTTTTCATAATTTTTTGTTGCATATATATTTTTTAATGAATTTTCTAATTCAGAGTAATTATAATTTGGATATATTATACTTTCAGCTGTATAACATTTTTTGTATTCATTTGAATTAACTTATTCTTTTTTTGTTAGAATAAGGACATCAATAGCTAGTGTACATGCATTTTTAAGATTTTTTTTTTCTCTCTTTTCCTATTTTTCCGAATGTGTGAAATAAAGACCTCGATGATCATTGAAAAACCTACATTCACAAGAAATAAAAAATAAATATATTTAAAATTATACTTTTTGGGAAGCTTATAATAAGGACTACATGTTTACAAAAAAATAATTTTAAATAAATTAATTTGATCCCCTAAAAGGTAAATCAAAAGTGGTTTTTTATCAGCATTTTGATAGGTGTAGAGGAGACTCCATTATAGGTATGGTTTAAAACTAGCGGCTTTCTATCCAAGGGGGTTTGATATAAGTGGGTTTGATCAAACCCTCTTCAATTAAAACCCTTAAAATGGAACCTTTTTAAGGCTTAAATCATTATTTTTCTAAAAATATGTGATTTCAGCAAAAATCAGGATGCCCCAAAAAGTGTAACCCATTATTGTCGTAGCACCCAGGGATGAAATTTTCTCAAACACACCTATTGAACATCAAGAATTTTATCCTTTATTTTATTTGCATTCAAATTCAGTCAAATCAACTTCTCACTTATTTAAGTACAAAAATAGAATTTCACGCCTTTAGGTTTAATTATTTCCTTCTATGTACATAATGACACAATAGTGTATGAAAAGGGACTTTTCTTTATCTGGATCTTTCCCCTCTAAAAGTAAAATACTATCTATTATAATTTATTGCCCTATTCACAATTTAGGCCTTGAGTTTTCAGTTATTCCCTAATAAGTAAAAATAATAAAAGAAACAGCCTGTCTTTCTTTAAATTTAATTCAAATTGACAAGACAACATTTTCTATTACTATACCCTATACATATTTTTCAATGAAGTCTTTGAATTCCAAAACCACTCCATAACCATGTATGATTTTTCTTTGGAAGTCTCATCTTAGGAATTTTCCATCATAGCCTCCCATCTTAACCCAGAGTCCTATAAAAGAAATAAAACAAAAATACAATGTGTCAATGGCTCTCAACCCAACCATACGGTTGTTTACAACCCACCTCTAAGCTAGGGTCACATAGCTCTTCCTAAGTTCACACAAAGTTTTACCACATAGATTCCCCAACAAAAATACATCGCACAACATTACTATTTTTTATACGTTGAAATAATTTTCATTCTTCTCCTTATACACCTCAATGGTTATTTATGTACAACCTAAACAAGGTGGGAACTTAATACCCAAGAAAAAACCATAACACACAATTTTATTCAAATATCACAAAGGATACAATATTGAATTTCACATAGAATTTACAAACAAAGACCAACATTCCAAACAATCATTTACACATCGAACAAAGATCTAACAAAGAGAAAAGGATAGACCTTACCAAGATATTTACTATCCAATTTGTGGAACACTGTCAAGACCTCTCTTCCATTTTCTTCCTCCATCCTTCTTCTCCTTCTTCACCTAGAATTTGCCTCTACTAAAGGGAAATTTTTCAAACACTCAAGAACCATTCCAAAAAGAAAAGCCCCTTCTCTACTCAAGGAGAAAGAATAAATAAAGGAAAAAGAAACTACTTTTCCTTTGTTAAGGTCTTGATATTTGACAAGTCTGAATTAGTACTAATTTGTCTGGTCCACAAGATACAAAAAATTTGTCCATTTCTATATTTGCATTAGAGGATCCGATCGACCATAAGTAAGGGAAAGGAGAGGCACAACCCATGTTGAAGGGTTGTGTCTTTCATGTTTAGTCCCTTTGACAAAACAGCCGACAATTGGCCATTTTAGTGACTCAAACATGTTTTAATATGCGTGTGATATGAATATACATCATTATATTCTTAAATCTAACCGTAGCTATCTTACTTCAACACTCCCTCTTAGCTAGGGAAGATAACTCTAATCAAGTACATAGTGTTATCATCTAACTCAAGATATCAGAAGATATGAAATGCTTCTGAAGGTGTCAAGTCACATGACATTCTTGATAACTTATCTTCACTATACAATACTCCCTCTTTAGCTAGGGAGGATAACTTCCATCAAGTAAAAGTGATATCACCTAACTCGTGATATCAGAAGATATGGTATGCTTCTGAAAGTGTCAAGTCACATGACATTCTTCATAACACATCTTCATTATACAATACTCCCTCTTTAGCTAGGGAGGATAACTTCCATCAAGTAAAAGTGATATCACCTAACTCGTGATATCAGAAGATATGGTATGCTTCTGAAAGTGTCAAGTCACATGACATTCTTCATAACACATCTTCATTATGGTATGTGCACTGACATCAAGTCACATGATGTCTACCATAATAATTCATGGCATATCCACGGATATATAATTATCCACCATGATTATCTCTTGAGGATCACAATGATCTTCAAATGACATCAAGTCCCATGATGTCCATCAAGGTGTCCAAGAGATACTATCATGACATGTCCATAAATATCAAGTCACATGATATCTATCATGATAGTTCAACTCATCATTGTAGAGTCATCACTTTACAATGTCACATACAAGTGTTCATTATTAGAAAGATCGTCACCTTTCAATAATGTACACAGGGGGAGCAGGCCCATAAGGTCATGGAGTCACACACATGACAAAAGAGTTTACACATTAAACATCGTTATATATTAGTACAACTTATAAACTATTTGAATTTCAAACATAATATCAAATTACATACCAAGTTTCTTCCCGAAGAGTTCAACCTTAACTCTGGAGAGAGGTTTGGTGAGTATGTCTATTGTTTGATCATTTGAACTAATATACTCCAACTGGATTACATTCCTTTTTACCATGTCTCTTGCATAATGGTAGGGGATCTCAATATGCTTAGATCTATCATAGAATACTGGATTTACAGAGAGCTTAATGCAACTCTGATTATCACAATGAATGATAGTAGGATTCAAGGGTTCACCAAAGAGTCCCACAAGCAATTTTCCAGAGCCAAACTGCTTCTCTTGCCCCCATAGAGGTTGCAATGTATTCAACTTTTGTCGAGCGTGTGCCACTTAAGACTATTTTCTGTAGATCCAAGAGATCATAGCTGATCCTAAACTGAAGCAACATCCTGATGTGTTTTTCTGATCGGTTACACTCCCAGCCCAATCATATCCAATAGTGTTTTGAAGATATCTCAATATATGTTTTATAGCCATAAGGTGAATTTCCTTTGGCTCACACATGAACTAGCTTAGAGCATTCACTAGGACCTTCCATTTGTTGCTGGAGTGCTCTATCAACTGAGCTACTGGCCCCTTGTGGCCAGCCCAACATCAGTCTAGGTGTGGCTTATTTCCAACACCCCCCCTTAAGCCACATTGTGGGTGCTTGGGGCTCTTCTGAAGTTAGATCCTTCTTTCCTTGACCAAATAGGTAATCTTCTTCTGTTATCAGTGGATCATCAACATATAAAATAATTATTAACATCTCACCTTTAATTACCTTAAAGTAAATATTTGGGTCTGCATCATTCTTGAAAAATCCTAGTCCCAAGAGGTAGTTGTCAATTCTTTCATGCCAGGCTCTGGGGGCCTGTTTAAGTCTATATAGGGCTTTCTTCAATTTGCATATTTTTCACGAATTTTCTCAATGTGATGTCATCATGGAGTCTCTCAACATGACGCCTCATCTCAGTCTCAGAGATGAACAAGGGATTTCACCTCATATCTTTCCATCTCAGAGAATTATGCATTACAACAAGTGATGATGTGACTCCCTCTGAAGTTCTAAGTACTTGCATCACCCTCCTGACCTCCTCGTCCAAAATTGTTTGCAATACTTGCTTTAGAGAAATGGTTTCCAACTTACACTTTTGTAGAGATTCAGGGTTGTTCTCTTCAACCTCATCCCAGATCACTCTATTACGAATAGGTTTGCGGAGCTACCAATGTTAGATCCAGGTTGACTGACTAGAGCAATTCTGATTTCAACTGTTGAAGAGGTGCTTCAAGGATTTAGCATCAACACTGCAACCCTTTATTGAATCAAAGAACTCCCTCTTAAGGTTAATGCTTCCTTTTCAAAGAGATGTCTTCATCCATTCACTTAGTCTCATAGCTGCAAGCAGTGCCTCCATTCTTCAACCTACGAAATGCGACAAGCTTTCCTTGAAAGCAATCTCTTACGCTTCTTGATCAATCCTAAAAGCATTTAAGAAGAGATTACTAATAATTCATGGAACTCAACTATCTCGAACAGAAGTACCATTGCTAGAAGCATACATGATTGACTATCTCAATGCTATAGCATGAATTAATAACTATATAACATTTCATGAACATTATTCAACCATGCAATACTTATCTCGTTGAAATCAGGATCTCTTTAATTAATCCTATATAATTTAATTCATCATTCGTTTTGTTGATCTAGACATTTCTTTCTTCCATCTTTACTGTTCTCAGAAGAGCTAATCTTAGCATAACAAAAAACAATCATTTACTAGTTACACGCAATCCAAGCAAATGACGTCAGATTTGCACAATTCAGCCTACTGAAATTTAGCCTAGAAGAAAATTCATAGTTTTAACCAAGGAATACTTATCTCTGCTAATTGGAAACTATTTTTTAGGTCTGCAATTTTCCTGAGATCTGAGTAGTGTGATTTGCTCTGCCCTTAGCAGTGGCGTCACCTCCTGACTAATGTTGGAATCACAGTTACTCTCCAAACTGTTAGCAGAGCAATCCAATGCTATAGATAGTGATCCCTCTCTAGCAAGTTTTCTCCCTTTTGAAACAACACATATATATAGTTGTAGTCCTAAAATATGATCCCACGGCACTAGGAAATGATGTCAGGTTTCCAACATGGCATTACCAAAATAAATTTGGATGTATCAACAATTTATATATATTTTATATGCAACACCAAGAACAAGGGATTTATATAGAAACCCAATACCCCCAAACTCCAAGCATAGGCACATGATTATCTACTTTTGTTAGAGGTGACAGTGATCAAGCAACTCGTTCATCGAAACATCAATTCTCGACAACACTTAGACCAGCGGAGCAGACTCTTGTGATAACGGACTTCTTCACGATATTTCTAAGACTTCACGTGATCTCAAGATTGGTCCAATAACATCAACTACTCCAGGTTATCTCCTAAGATGGTCATAACTAGTGGCGATGCATCTCAATGAGGAGAAAATCTGAACTGTAGTGAGACTTTTCTAATCCTCAGCACCAATGTTCAACTGTTATCGCCCAGAATGGAGGATACTACATAAGACTCAAGCGCTTTCACTGACAATAGGAACAACACATAGTAGACCTGAACAAGCCATGGATTTTTTTTCAAATAATCAAAACTCCACTAAAAATCACACATTAACACCTCTGCCTTTTTGTCATACAACCCATGAATCCCCTAGCAATACATGGTTACCACTATCACACGTAGCCCATGCCATACTGTTAAAAATACATCTGCTCACAGTCGCATACTTAACCTGTCTTTGTCAAAAAAAAATGTCTCTTACACCAAGCCACTCACACAGAATACAAACTTTTCATACTTCATCAATTTTTGAGCGCATCCACCAATTTACTAGATGTACCATGGCTCTCACAAAATCAAAAAATGAATGCACACGTAAATGAACATGTCTGTATTAATCGTTGGTCATCCCACTATGTATATTTCATTTTTAAAAAACCATACAAAATATAAGTGGATTGTAATATTAGAATGCTCACAACAAGGCCCAACATTGTCGCGGCTTCCTGTAGGTGCGAAGTAAAACCATTCAAAACATCCTCATCCCACACGACTCAGTGCACATCCATCGAGGATAGCCTGTCGGGTGTTGTAATGTAGAGAGGTGTCGGCGATCAATTCTTTTGATGTAGAGAGGGTCCCTTGGTATCGCATCGAATTCTTTTGTCACCTCTCCTGCTTTCAACAAATGCTCCAGGTGATTCTTACGCAAGGGATGATTGAAGATTCAAACTTGTTATAACGTGGCTCTGATACCATGTTAAGGTCTTGATATTCGACAAGTCTGAATTAGTACTAATCTGTTTGGTCCACAAGATACAAAACATTTGTCCATTTCTATATTTGCACTAGAGGATCCGATCGACCATAAGTAAGGGAAAGGAGAGGCACGACCCATGTTGAAGGGGCATGTCTTTCATGTTTAGTCCCTTTGACAAAACAACCGACAATTAGCCATTTTAGTGAGTCACACATATTTTAATATGTACGTGTGATATGAATATACATCATTATATTCTTAAATCTGACCGTAGCTATCTTACTTCAACATCCTTAACCACCTAAACTACCCAACCAATTCTAATTTTTGTCACTTTTCAAAAATGGGTAAGTAGAGTGGGTTCTAAACTCCATTTAAGGTATTTTATAATAAAATTTAACCCCTAATCTATAGGGCCTACACCTAATAATCTTTTTACACCATAAAAATGAAATCTAAACCTTATAAAGGTACTTAAAATCACAAAATAATAAAACGCACTCAAGAAAATTAAGTGACAAATAAATAGACTTTCACATTTATACAAAATTTGCCTAACTACTACAACACGATATTTTCACAATACGAGACACAAGACCTTAGTACTTCATATGAAACAAGATCAGGTACTACAGTGGGAATAACATAGAAGTAGCTATGTGACCCCAACCATCATTAGCAAAAATTACATGTTCACTCATCAAAAAGTGTGTTGCAATGTGTGCACCCTTGGTCTCCTTGTGTTATGCAGCATAGCGCTTGGGTTCCTGACATGGCTTATCCGCCTCCCATGGATTCATTAACTCTAGCAGTTGTATTGGGCATTAACAGGTCGATCTTTTGGTGCAACGACAACCATTTGTGCAATAATTGGTATCAAAGCATGGGTCACGGGTTTGAACCCCTCGCTTGCACTAGGGGGGTTGTTGCAAGGTGTGCGCCCTTGGTCTCCTTGTGTTGTGTAGCGCAGCACTTGGGTTCATGATATAGCTTAACCACCTCTTGTGGATTCATTAACTCTAGTGATTGTATCAGTCATTAACATGTCAATCTTTTGGTGCAACAACAACCATCTGTGCAACAAAGTGTTAGTACAACACATGAACAATAATAGCCGAAGCAACTATCATATGTAAGATAACATTTCAAAAATAATAATCAACTAGGAAATCCAATCCAATAATTATCACAAGTAATTATTAACATCCATAATTAGCATCTCCACAACATCTACTTACATAACACCTAATGAAATCAAGTAATAACTAATCATACAACACATCATCTAGTAATAATCACAATATCACTACCTCTAACGGTAATTAACTGAAATCCATCTTATAATTAATAACCTATCACCAACGAGCATTTTCAACTTATTAAATCTCATCTCAAACAACATCTACTCATTTTCTCAATGCTAGCTATCACAGAGTAATCAAAACAACATTAGTTAGCTAAAATCAATAAATTAACCACATCCAATAACAACCAAGCATAAGCACATTATCAATGTGTATTAAACAACTATCATTCATAAAGATTTTGCAACACACAAAAAATATCTAGTATAAGTCATGATAACATCACGAAACATGAATTAAATCAGGAATGTAACACATGATAATTCCCACATAATTTCCAATCATAGAACCATATGAGACATCGAACTAGAATAGGATATCATTAAGGACACATGGAGTGAACACGGTCACAAAAAGGTGGGGTCTCATAAACAATATAACTTGAAACCTTAGATATTCAGTTACAAGTCAGTGTGAAGAAAATTTACATCGCATACAACAGATTGGCATTCTCGGGCATAAATAATATAACTTAAAACCCAATAGGTTATGCACTTATAGAAAACTGGATTACACAATCACATCTTATACAACAGATAGGCATTGATAGGCATGAAAAATATAACTAAAAGCACTTGATCTTATGCACTTACAACGGAGTGGGTATATCAACTACATCCTATAGAACAGATATGCATTGACATTCATAAACAATATAGCTTGAAACCCCATGTACTTAGTTATAGCTCATTATGTAGAACATTTACATCCTATACAAGAGATAGGCATTACGAAGCATAAAAACTATAAGTGAAACCCAATAGGTTATGCACTTCTAGCAGACTCAATTACACAATCACATCCTATAGAAAAGATAGGCATTGACAATTCAGGTGGGTATAACATTTACATCGTAGATAACAGATACTCATTCCCAAGCAAAAAATATATAACTGAAAATCCTATAGGCCATGTACTTATGCAACTGTGGGTGTAACAATTAAATCACATACAACATATATCCATTGAGAGGAATAAACAAAATAACTGAAAACCCATTAGATTGTGCAGTACAAGCAAAGTGGGTATAACACTTACATCCTGCTTAAACAATATAATTGAAAACTGGGTATGTGCAGGATCATCATGGAAAAAACAGGTCCTTAAGTGGCAATGAAAATTCAGAAAATCAGAGTTGGGCAACTTGACATAAAAATTTGAATAAGTTATCTATATTATTTCAAAAATATGTAAGAATAGAACCTGTGGAAAATTGAATGTAGTTTCTAAACTACTAGGTTAATTTTTGTAAAAAAAAATCTATTTGGTGAAAATTTGAAATTTCAATTTAGTAGTACTAAAATTTCAGGGAAAAAATAAGAAGTAGGTGTCTGTCTGACCACCCTAACCATAATAAAATCATAATAGTTTTTAATAAAATTTTAGATATAAGTAGAGGACTCATGTTCAGATGTGATGCATATTTTTTTGTAATTTTTTTTCAAATAAATAATTAATTATGAATTTTTTATTACAACTTTTTAAAAATATAAAAACTCGTATGTCTGACCACCTTAACTTGGTCAAAACTTAATGGAATTCATTTTTTTTTTAATCCTATAGTATGCAAAGCATAGAATGTGATGCATGTTTTGGATTCAAAAAATGTGATACCGTTTGAAAGCTATAAATTTTTTTCTATCAGACTATCAATCAGGACTTTAGTCGTAATTGTAATAAATAATAAATAATAATTATTTATTAGATTCTAAGTAAAATATAATTTATATTGGTAGAAATATGAGAAGCTCCTTTACAAACCCTTTTCGTTTCATCAATTTTAGGTAAAATAAAAGTCATCAGCCACATGGGTGAAGTTTGGAAAAACAAGGTAAGTTGTTAAACACGTTTTACATGTTGACTTTTAGGATTGGCAGGTCTGAACCAAATCCCGAGCCTAATACCAAGGCATTAAATTTTGTGTCAGAATATCGGATATCGGATTCAAATCGGATCCAATTCAAATCCGATATCGGATTTGAATTCGATATATGATATCTTTTAGATCAGTTTTAAAACAATTTATACAATCTTTAATATATTATTTAAAAATGCAATTAAGTTTATAATTTAATATATATAATATCCAATAAAGT
>CM021106.1:223176345-223193947 GCA_007115665.2 Sequoiadendron giganteum
CTCCCTCTCCCTCTCCCTCTCTCCCTCCCTTCCTCTCCCTATCTCCCTCCCTCTCCCTCTCCCTATCTCCCTCTCCCACTCTCCTTCTCCCTTTGGTCTATGTGTGTACAAATCGGATATCCGATTTGTGAAACTTCATTGTGCAGAGGTGAAATCTTACCGTTGCAGAACATGTTTTACAAATCGGATATCTGATTATATTGGATATTGGATTTGTGGGCCATAGAAAAACCCCATGTGGGTCATTTTTGTGCATTCCAATGGACCCTGCATTCTATTTGCAGAACTTTGTAGGCGACAAACGTGCGGTTTCAGACAGGAAGAGACAAAGATAAACTTTTTGGAGATTCTTGTACTCAAATTTGTCATACATAATGATTTTTTAGCATTTTTTATTTGGTATAATGGGGAGTAGTAGTCGTCGAAAGCAAAAACGTAAGAGAAAGCTGACAAAAGAACAAATTGAAGGATATAGACAAAGAGATAGAGAAGGTCATAGGAAGAAAAGACAAGGTATGTTAAATATTGGTGAACTTGAGCCCTATAGTCTTTCAAGTGAAGAGGAAATTGAATATGTTCAAGGTGAAAGTGTAGAACATGATATTGAAATTGGGAATGAAAATGTTCAAATTGATATTGAAAAATTTCAAGGTGAAAATGTTGGAATTGAAGATGTTCAACATGATATTGAAATTGGGAATGAAAATTTTGAAATTGATAATGAAAATGTTGGAATTGAAGATGTTGAACATGATATTGAAATTGGGAATAAAAATATTGAAATTGATAATGAAAATGTTGGAATTGAAGATGTTGAACATGATATTGAAATTGAGAATGAAATTGTTCGAATTGATATTGAAAATGTTCAAGGTGAAAATGTTAGAAATGAAGATGTTGAACATAATATTGAAGCAAGTGTAAATTATGTTTCACCAGATTACATGAGAAATGAAGAACCTTGTGTGGAAGAAAGACGTATTCCAAATTCAAGACCTTCAAGGACCCCTAAATGGTTAGTTGAAATTGATGATAACATTATAAACAATTTTGAAGGCAAGAGGTCAACACAAACTATTCGGTTGTGGGCTAGAATACTTTTCAACCAATATTTTAGCAATAAGACATTGACCGAGCAATGCCAACTTTTTGTACAATTGCTAAAGATGCAAAAGATGAGACCTTTGCTTGCCAAATTGAAGATTCGTCTGAACAAGAGGACCGAAAAAAGTTCTATTATTGTCAAAAATATTTTTAATGCTCTCAAGTCTACTGGAAAAAATAACAAGGAAAAAGATAAGAGAGCTGCTCGGAGAGTCATTACCACCGCCCTAGTAAGCCATCAATTGAAAAAGGTTCGTTTTATGAGACAAACTTGTATTGATTTTGACTTAAATCATAAAAATTTGAATAGAGCACTTGCAAGAAGAGAAAGAATAGATGATCCTCTTCAAAATGATACATGGGCTTTTGTCGGAAAGCTTACACGTGTTGATAAGAAGCTAACAGATAATGTAAAGCAGACAATTCAGCAATTTTGGCATGATAACTCTAGAGTATCACCCAATGAAAATGATGGTTTAAAGTTAAGAATTGGCAGTCGAGACCGTACACCGCATCCTAAACATTTCTTGGAATCAATCCAAACAATGTTGTTCAAAAAATTTATTCAAACACACCCAAATATGGAAATCTCGCAAAGAACTTTTGAAGGTTTGAAGCCATTTTATTGTGTGCCTCTTAAGATTCGTAATACTTGTTGTTGCAAATACCATGTGGAGTTTTCAATGTACCATGAACTATTATGCTATATCCGTTCTACTTTACATACTAATGAAATGTTGCAGGAGTGTGGTGCAATGCATCTTCCGAAATCATCAAGGGACTTGCTAGATCTATTTTTATGTTCTAGGGATGATGGTTCATTTTTCTATAGAAATGATTGTTTAAATGCAAAGTGCTCACAATGTGGTGGCTTGTCAAAGTTTGTTCAATGTTTTCATGAGGGTTCGGAACATGAATTTGGAAAGAATCTTGTTGAGAAAAAGAGATATGAGATAGTCAAATATATTTTGCAGAGTGGAGGTGAAGGTTCTAGATGCGAGTTGGTTACAAAAAAATACAATGTTGCTAATTTTATTTCAGATTTTAAGGACAATTTTTTCTACAAATATGCAAGGCATAGTCATAGGTCTCAGTGGTTGGATCAACAATTCAGGATATGTAAGGACTCTTTTCCGATTGGCACTATTATATCAGTGGTTGATTTTTCTGAAAACTACACATTGCAACCACAAAATGAGGTACAATCTCAGTATTATAATTCCATTCAGATTGCTATTTTTGTCCACATAACGTTTAGACATGTGCCTGATAGTACAGAGGAGGATCGAAAGATAATCATAGGGTATCATTTTTATATGAGTGATGATAGATCTCATTCGTCTGAGTATGTCCAACATTGTTTTGAGAATTTTTTTGAGTTCTTACAAGAGCATGATATAGCACTAGGCCGACATCTCATTTGGTTCGATAACTGTACAGGTCAATTCAAGAATGCTCGTATGTTTTATTGGTTGAGTAGAATGCATGTAGAGAGGGGTGTACCTAGTATTTGAAGTTTTTTTGAAGCTAGGCATGGGAAAGGGGAGCATGATGGAGCAGGTGCATGTGTAAAAAGAGCTCTAGTTAAGGAGCAATTGAAGATTTCAGGAGCAAAATTCAGTGATGCACGTTCTATTTTTGATTGGTGTAGTTCAGCATTGTCACAGGGAGGGACACTTGATTCAACAGTGCACAGATTCTTTTGGTTGGTTGAGGAGGGTACAATGGGAGGCAGATTGGATTGTCATACAATCAAAGATTCTTCAAAGATGCATTCGTTTCGAAGCTCAAATACAAGCACATGGACCATTTGGACACGACAGTTGGCTTGTTTTTGTCAGAGTTGTATTCAGTGCGAGTGGGATCAATGCGAGTCAAGTGAGTGGGTGGATACATGGGTTCCACAGTATCTAACTCCTTTATCTCAAACTATATCCATGACAAATTACTCAATGGAAAGTTCACTTGATTACGACCGGCTTTCAGATCTACTACATCCAGGACATGTTTTTGCAGTTGTTGCACCGCAGGGGAATGAAGAGAGATCAGAATATTGGTTGGCTCGATGTGTGCGGGTAAAGAACAAGCTAACACAATCGATGGAAGATGATGATGGGTTCGTGTATCCTACAAGTTCAGTTGTGGTTGCAGGAACTTGGTTGCGAACATATATGATTAGAAAGAATGGAATACCTGCATTTGAAGACTATGAGAAACACAAAACCATTCTCATGTATTCACACCTTGTTATAGCAACAAATGTTAAGTTGTTGAAGCATCATGCCAAACCAAAGACAAAACAACTATGGACACTTAGTAATGTTGATCATGAAGCAATATTGGATACTCTTAAGCAAAGAGATGACCCTTCAGGCACACTTGAATAGCATATTCAAGAATGGAAAGTACAATGCTTAAACCTCTTTTTTGTTGTGACAATATAGATATATCATTTGACGAATTTTGAGATATTCTTGGCACGATTGATCATGGACCTGCTGCAACAATAGCCAACTCTGATCCTTTCAAAGAGGTATGTGACATATTACTTTAATAAAGATTGGTTATTCAAAGCATCTTTTACAGTTTGCATTACCAATTCATCATCATTCAGAATGTTTAGATTAATATGGATTTGTTAGTCTAAGCATATTTTTTGTTGTTACAATATAGATTTATCATTTGACAAATTTTGCGATATTCCTGGCACAATTGCTCATGGACCTGCTGCAACAATAGGCAACTCTGATCCTTTCAGAGAGGTATGTGACAAATTACAATAATATCAATTGGTTATTCTAAGCATATTTTCTATTGTATGTAGTTTAACTACTACCTTGATGGTTTGTACAGGTGCTTGTCACTCGAAAATGCCAACATACTACTCTTGTGGAAGACTGTGCCTTGAATGCCTTAAATAGGAAAATTTTGTAAAAATTGAATTTTGAAATGTGAAACAATGTAAAAAGGTCATAACTGTGTATAGGCATAATCTATATCCAATGATGTTTTTTGAAATACGGTTCAAATGTCTGCCATTGTATAAAGGGTATGTTTAAAATGTAAAAAGATTTTTGTACTTAATCGAGCTACAACCGGAGGTTTTCTTCCTGGTTCTTTCCTATCGGTATGCTCGTTTGAACTAGGTTTTATAATATCTCTTATTTATATATAACAAATTACAGTGGCTTGCCACTTTTTCGAAAAACAAAAAAGTAAAAAGTTCATTGTGAATTTCATTTTCCATGTAATTGATTCAAGTTGATTGGGTAAAAGTTTTCTGATGCAAGAGCTAGGACTTGCAGAATCTTGATCCAACCTTAAATATTTTTGCCCCCACATTTCATTGACATTAACACTTTGGACTCTTAAGGGAAAACGTCGCTCTAATGCAACTCAGAGCGATTCGGCGTATTTGGGTGCAAGAGAGAATCATACCTAGTGTAAACGTACCCATCCGGACGTGTTGGAACAGTCCGTTGGGTCGTACGAGTTCAAGATTGAAAGTTGCACCACTTTGCAACTTTACACTGCTTGCATTTGGCAACTTTTCCCTCAACTGAAAACTCATCACCACGGGAAAACGCCTTCGAGATAGCAAAAACCCGAGAGAGGTTATTGTAGATGGTCTCAACACAATCCCATATCCTTAGACGAAAAGTCTGTAAGCATCACGGTTTCCAAAAAATAGTCTGTCAAAGTTTGCTGCCTTTTAGCACTTTGGACTCTTAAGGGAAAACACCGCTCCAATACAGCTCGGAGCAATTCGGCGTATTTGGGTGCAAGAGAGAACCATACCTAGCGTAAACGTACCCATCCAGACATGTTGGAACAGTCTGTTGGGTAGTATGAGTTCGAGAATGAAAGTTGCACCACTTTGCAACTTTACACTACTTGCATCTGGCAACTTTTCCCTCAACTGAAAACTCATCACCACGAGAAAACGCCTTCGAGATAGCAAAAACCGAGAGAGGTTATTGTAGATGGTCTCAACACAATCCCATATCCTCAGACGAAGAGTCTATAAGCATCACGGTTTCCGAGAAATAGTCCATCAAAGTTTGTTGTTTTTTAGCACTTTAGACTCTTGAGAGAAAACGCAGCTCCAATGCAGCTCGGAGCGATTTGGCGTATTTGGGTGCAAGAGAGAACAATACCTAACGTAAACATACCCATCCGGACGTGTTGGAACAGTCTGTTGGGTCGTAAGAGTTCGAGAATGAAAGTTTCACCACTTTGCAACTTTACACCTCTGTAGATATTTAGGGATGTCCTCTTCAGATCACTCTATTTTGAATTGGTTTGCGGAGCTACCAATGTTAAATCCAAGTTGACTGACTTTGAGCAAATCGTATCCCAGTAAACACGATAGAGGTCCCACTTCTTCTTGAATGCAGGAGCACCATCCAACCCTTTATCTCCATTCCTCTTGAAGCATATTTTCTTTCCTCTTTTTCCTTCCTTCTTCGAGGATTGAGCGGAAAGAACATGAATGTCTTCATTTGTAGGGCTTCGTCCAATACCTCTCGCAACCAACCTTGACTCCTCTTGAATACAGTCAGCTCTCAACCGATCAAACTTGGGAAGTTTCGATCTCACGCCGATTCCTTGAATGTAAGACTCCTAAGATGAAGGAAGACCATTAAGAGCCAACATGGTCAAATCTTTGTCATCAACAATATGACCATTTCTCTCGTTGTCTTCAACTTAGAGATCAGATAATACCACTGAAAGCACTCAAAAAATGAAACACATAAGACAATAAACACAACAAGAAATTTGCTTACAACTCAGGCCCAACTCATGGCTGAATTTGATACAATGAATAATAGCACCTCTCGTAGATGCAAAGATACAATCGAATATGCTTCTCCTTGAAATTGGCCTGCTGCTGCAAGATGAAGCATTGCTGCTCAAGTGCAAACTTTTTCTTGGATTGCAAATTATGTTGAATGAACTTGATTGAGGAAATGAACAAACATCACCTCGAATTTATTCAAAATAAGGTGACTCTTCAAGGAGGTCGGCCTCTCTTGAAAATAATAAATTACAAAATAATATCAAGGAAGGTCGGCCTTATCCATTTAAATAAAATGAGTATAAATTAAATAGCCATAGGCTATCATTTAATTTATTTCAACTTAATGTGATCGCTATCATGTATGAAAAATGTGGTAGCATAAACAAGGCAGTGGACTATTTGAAAAAAAGTTTCAAAGAAATGTGGTCTCATAGAATTCAATGACAAACAAATGCAATTGACAATTGCTCATAGTTTTTAGTTATGCAATGTGAAGTAATTGTATAACTGCTTAGGTTGACTTTGTTAGAACAATATTGTAATTGAAAAATTTTCATCTATGAACATCTAGTTGTTAGTTATGCAATGTGAATTAATGATTTGAGTTTGAAAGATGTGTAATGCAATGTAATCAACGATACAAATATAAACTACATAATATAATCATTCAGTTTTAAGCTATTGTACATTGATATTTAACCATTGCTCAAAATAAAAATTTCAAAGAGTTTAATCATGCACATGAGGAGCAAATTAAATTTTGATTGTCAACTTCTATACATCAAATTATCCAATAATCAAGTGTATGTCCATATACAAAAATGGCATCGACGCCAACTCAAACAAAGTTTTACAAAATGTGGCATATGCCATCTCAATATGTATTCAAAATTTACATGCCAAAATGTCTATCTCACCCTAAACTACTGGTGGATCATCAAAATGGAGCCTCTTTGAAGCACTCGTTGGCTCTGAAGGTAGCTACACAAGAAAAATTCAAACCACAATTGAGATTAGTTATAATATATAATTTAAAATCGAATAATTAACATCAAAATCAATATACATTGAATTTTAATTGAACTCTAAAATTGAAATCTTGATTACCTAGAATATACATCTCTTCAAAGGGTCAAGAGTCCTAGAATATACCAAATCAACTTTTGAAATGTCAATCTATATATGTGAACAAAAACATAAAATTGATCCAAGTTAGCATACGATTATTGGTAATAGGAACTTATTTACCAAACACAAAATAAAATAAGCACATACCTCTTTAGGTTGATTTTTTTCTTTATCTCCTTCAAGTGTTTCGATACCTCCTCCTTAAGGTGTTTCGATACCTCCTTTGAGGTGTTCCAATAACTACTCCTTTAGGCGGTGTGTCCCTTGTCATCATATCTGTAAAGCTCATAATTGCTTGTACATAAAATTGACAAGTACATATGAAACTACCAATCTATGTTGACGTATGTATAATCAATATAAGATCTTAAAAATATTAATTCAATCCAATTTGAGTTCAATTACCTTCCCCTTATCTAGATTTGCACCTCCATAGTCTGGACGATGATGCACTTCACTAGCACTAGGTATTTCCTACAGGAGGAAAACAAGATAAACATATAAATTATTATATAATTTCATTAATAACAATTCAAATGACAAGCAAGTATATAATATAAAATGTAAACGAGTGAGTGCGAAAATATATACTGCGAGTGTGTCCAAGCCAAATGAAATGGCCCTAAGGGTGCTATCAGTCACCCATGTGAGATCCTCCTCAGACATCAACTGTTAAATAGACCATGTAAATAAATATTAGTACTTGATACTATCTCTTATTAATATTCATTTAAAAAAAAATGCAAGTTATGAAATTACAACTTAAATCTTACCTATGTCACTATTCCAGCATCTCCCTCTCTAGTAGGAGAGGACTCTGTAGGGTGCGCTTCACTCCCCTGCGAGTGATCTATAATGTCCACGTCATGGAGGTCATAATTAGAAGCATCCAAGGGATGTTCAGCGGGTTGTACAAGAGGACCCAAACATATCTGGCGGCACATAGTGCAAGTATGTGGCACACAAATATGTGGACCTGAGGAGGATGATGTAGCAGCACTCGAGCCTTCGCCAACATGACCAAAATGTGGCTGAGCTACTGTAGAAGCATGCGAAACCAAATGACCACTCAAAGAGTGAATAGCCTGAATAGTCTGTGTGGATGCATCCTGGATAATCTCTGGATGATATATTGGAGGTGGCGCAGGAAGGGGAGGAAGGGGAACATTTGGGCGCGGGACTACTCTAACTGCCCCTGGTCTATCCTGGGGCATACCTCCACCGACGCCCTGGAAGGGTTTAATGTCAAAGTAATTGACATGATGCCCTAACACAAACTCAGCATATAATTTTTTAATAAAGTAAAATGGTATGTCGGAATTATTGTTCGATGGTTTATCAAAAACCATACACCAATGATCCCAAAAATTAGCTACAATGTCCCTATGCATGCACCATTTTATGGAAAGTTTTGTTTTATTAACATTCACTGGCAAACTGGTGCAGGGGTCAATGAATAAAGAGGCTATTTGGGCTTTGGTTATTTGGAGATCTTTCACATCATCGTAAGACAATCCACATCGATAATATTCCCTCATGTCTTCTCGCCACGAATAAAAGGAATTATGTTGGGTGGAGAGGGTTTCTATATTTTTAATTATTTCCTTTCAATGTGTTTGTCATATCTCTCAATCGAGGCATTGTCTGATAAATTTCACAAATGCCCCTCAATTGCCCCAATTTTTCACCAATTAAGTCTTCAATTGGTGGTTGTGGAGGTGGTGGAGCATTTGGCATTTGTGGATTTACATTCGCAGCCATAATACCTGATTAAAGTTAAAAACTAATTAAACTAATTGAAATTACACAATATAAATGAAATTATTGTAAAAAAACCCTAGTTTTTAATAAAAATCAAAAAAAAACCATACTTTTTCACAAAAATCAATAACAAACTCATATTTTTGATAAAAATACATCAACAACACTAATTTTTAATCAAGATCCATTTCAAAACATTAAGTTTTAATAAAAAATCAATGTAAACTCTAGTTTTTTAAAAAATCAATAGAAAACCCTATTTTTGAAAAAATAAAAATAAAACCTACTTAAACATAAGAGAATCTACTTCAAAAATCGATTACAAGATTGAAAAAACCAAATACATACCTTTGAAATCGGATATCTGATCAAAGCGGATATCAGATTTGGGTTTTTTCCTTTTGCGCCCGCGTCAAACTGTGAGAAATGAAGTTAAACAGTCGGCTGTTTTTTTTATATACAGTTTCCAGAAATCGGATATCCAATTTGGATCGGATATCCGATTTGTGGAAACTAGGTTTGGTTTTTGGTTCAGGTAAATGTACTGACACCCGAACCTAGAAAAGTCAACTCGGCATTTCAGTGTTTTTGAGCCGATCAAAAACGTGATTTTTTCTCATTGCCACTTTTTGGCCCATCATGATCCTGCACATACCCAACTGCATAACTAGAAACCCTATTGGTTAAGCACTTACAACAAAGTGTGTATAACAATCACATTGTATAGAACATAAATGCATTGAGAGTCATAAACAAATGAAGTGAAAACCCCATACATATGCATTCCCTAGCATAAATAGTTTAACATCAAATTGCATTGGCATGAACTGTATAGGCAAAGACCAGCATAATACCTAAAACTTTATGCTATTTGGTGATGGTAGTCTAATGTTGCTACTTTGGCTTCTTCTGCCATTGCCTCCAAGAAAATATAGTAGAGGAAATCAAAGTAAGAGGAGATAAGAGTAAGAAATTGACAAAGCTTGAATGGACGTAATGTATATTTGAATTGCTAAATCTGTTTATATGTTTAATACTTGTTTGGCGTGGAGTCTTTAATTTTTGTCCTCTTCTTTTCAAATTTGAAATATGTTTGGGTGCCTTAAATTGCAAAGTTTGTATGAAATTGGCACAAATTGCAAAGTGGGTTGGTTTGGTTGAATGAATTAATGGTGTGGATTGTTTCATTTTCCTCTTGTGGGATCTTTGGTGGCCTTACACATTTTTAGTGGCAGATGCAAGTGGGCTTGGCAGAGGAAGTGACCAATAGGTGGTTGGTTGAGTTTGACTGATGGGAGACATGTGAATCTTTTATGTTGCAATAGTATTGTGTTGGTGGGAAACAAGGATAAGGGAATGGGTTTGATTTCATGTGGTGATGGTTCATATGGGGTTCATTAGTGTTCACGTGGCATTTGATCCTTCACAAAATTGATGGTTTAAAGCTGTAGTAGGTGATATGTTCCCTGGAGTCTTAGTTATAACTATTTTAAATTATGGGTGCATGTTTTCATGCTACAACTCATAGAAGAGTAACTTGGATTGTTTTTGGGTTGTGTTAGATGGTTTATGAATATTCTCTGACATGTATGATTGTGATGATGTATCTCTTTTTGGGATAAATATAAACCATTTATAAAACAATTTTTATATGTATGGCCAATTTATGTTTACTTTTTCGGTAAGATTTGTTTCACAAATGGTTAATGCAGTGCTCCATTGTGAGGCCCAATGAGGACTACTTATGTCCCCACTATTTGACCCCGCTCCACTATCAGGCCCTCTCCCCTACATGGTTGTTGGTTACCAAAAATAAATCTTATATGTTGGGAGCAAAAGAATGTGGTTAAGTGAAACATCACATATACGATGTAAATCTAATTACAAAAGAGTGTTAAGAATGTATGTGATGGATAAGAAAAGTAAATAGAATAATTATATATTTGGAAGAATTTTCTTCAAATAAAACTTTTCATTTGTCGAAGTTGGGAAGTGGGGTTTTTTTTTTTAAATGGCTTTTCTTACTCCTTCCTCAAACCCTGAAGATGTGAGTTTTACAATTTTTGTGCAACAGCAAATGGCACATGGTACAAATCTCAAGGTACATGTAGGTCACAGCCCTAGTGGGAAGCAGGTGTCAGGTTCCTTGGTTGTGGACCAGAATGAAGTTAAAGTTTCAATGCCAGTGGTGTCGACCACACCCAACAAGAAGGGTGAGGTGGAAGACAATCAAGCTATACAAGATAGTGGTGCATCTAGGGGTGCCAACCCTACCTGTTCGAAGTCCAATTTGGAAAAGAAGGGCTAACCAATAATGTAACGACAGGTAAAGATCCAATGCATGAGTCAAAGTTGGCTCATTGTTCAAGGGTACATCTGGGAGTCTTGTTGGGCAAACATGTCCTCTCTGAGGAAAATAAATATTCAAAATAACAAAATGGTCAAAGTTTTTAAGAGATTCAATAGAAATATTTCCAAGTGCACAATGTCTTTTTGTGATGCGATGTAACTCACCAAAAGACAGGTTGTATATATTGGATAAAGGAACCTGATTTTGGGATAAACATGTTTCGTTAATAAAGCCATGGTTTCCTACCTTTAATCCAATGATAGTCTTTTTTTTTGCCAATATGAGTTAGATTGTCGTATCCCTTTCAATTTAGGGTGGATTTGTGTTTTCAAGGGAGAGGTAATGCTTTCAAGTGAGGTTTGGCTACAAGAGGATAGGGTTTGTAAGAAAGTCTTGGATTATGAGAATATAATGTTTCAATGTCAAAAATGCTTTAAAGTGGGCGATGTTAAAAACACCTACCCTATAGGCAAGTTGTTGACATCCAAAAAGGCTACATGATGGCATGGTGCTCAATAGTCACACATGACTGTTAAGCAAAAGCAACATAAATCTTCTTTCAAATGAAGGTAGCTCTAAAGAAAATGTTATTATGTTTCTTTGAGGTTGGATATGTGTGGTGGCTCTCCACAAAATCTTGTTGAACATGCAAGTTTAGGAAATCTCCCTCTCCCTCTCCCTCTCCCTCTCCTCTATGTTTTGTTGATGTTGTTAAGGCTGTGAGGATCTCTTCGACACAAAAAGGCGTTATGAGTGCTAAGATGAATATTGCTATAGGAGCTTTTCAAAGGCTAATCTAAAGGAAAACTAAAATTTGTAAGTCCATGAGTAGACATTAAGATGCTAGAGCTCAAAAAGGTTTTGACTACCTTCCCATTTAAAGCTAATATAAAAAGGTTTCATTGTCTACAAATAATGCAGGAGGAATGGAGATTTGGGGATGGCATTCCACATTCTATCTTGGAAAAAATCAGCCAATCTTTATCTACATCCAAAGCATCATGTAGTATGAGGAAGAAGATGAGGCTATAGGGTGGATAGAAGTAAACAATCGGAAGGTTGCAGTAAAACAAAAAGTTATAGAAAAAAGATTTGGCCTAATGATGTTATATTTCTATGTTTTGATCTGGTATGGTAGTTGGTATGTCGCTTTTAAATATTGTATTATTGGATGTTATTATTGAGGGTTGGGCCCCATTAATAGATCCCCAAATTTATTCCAAAAAGAACTACAGAATGCACCTTGGATGCAATAATTTGGAGAAAATTTTAATCAGACCAAACTATTACAAGAACACAAAGTAGAGGAAATATAACAAAAGTTAGAGGCATTTGATAAGCAAAAGAGTAATGTTAATTACAAAATGAATTGAGCAAATTTTCAATTGACTTTTTTGTGTATGCATTTTGACATCTTCCACAACCATAGGACAAAGGACGAGTTACTTGGACTTAATTCAAACCTTCCTTCCAAATCAGAGACCCAAGCCCACCCAAAAATCACTTACCTATGTCCCCTTAACTAAAACCCAAATTAGAAACCCAACTTTGAACATCTAAGGGAAAAGTGGGAGATGTGCCATAAATAAAACCCACTACCAATTCTAATAGTACATCGTGCACAAACAAGTTAACCTTCTATGCTTCAAGTGTTTAAAACCAACTTCATATTGTAGAGGTTGGAAATATAAAAAGGGAAAAACAGTAGAAAGGACGAAGAAAGGGAGGATGGAAAAGTCACATTTGAATAAGGACTTATACCAAGTAAACACCAAATTCGTGCCATTTAAACTTGTTGTAAAGAGGAAATATTTACAATGGAGGAAAATGCAACTTAAACCTCTTGCCTTGTTTGTGAAGTTGTTATGTCACTACTTTGTGGATTCTATTCCTCCATTACAACTCAAAGTTGTGCATAGTGTTCATTTGATTGGTTTTGAATCTGGACTTCTAACATTTGTCTTTATTGATTATTTGTTTAAATGCATATCTCTAGTTTGGGCTTGACCCTATTGCTTATATGTTGGATGGGAACCTAATGGATTGCTTCCACGCCATGAACATCATGCCTTAATGCCTTATTTGTGTTTGGATTACATAGTGAAGAGCTTGGAACCTAACCAAATATTAATGAGTTGGATACAATTAAAAGGTTGTGATTGATTTGGGTAGAGCAATAACTATTATTTTGTCACCCATATGACTTCATGATCACACTAAGACTATGTTATTTTAACTGCATAGGAGGCACGTTAAGGTATGGGCAATAACAATAAACATTTGTTATCGCCCAACCAATGTTTGAAATTATAGTAGTCATTGCACTTTATAAAGAGTTTTGTCATTTTTCTTTCTGCCGCCAAATACTATCAAGTCTAAAAATCACGCCTCAAATTGTGACAAATATTAAGTAAATCGAACCCATTCAAAATGCTTAGTCTTTTTCAGCACACAAATCAGGTGGTGTCGGCATCAGAAAATCGAGCCTAAACCCTAGTCATGCACCTGCCTAGGGCTCAAAAATGAGTTTTGTTTGATGAAAGTGTGGCTTGCAAAGACATGCTTGCATGACTATAGAAAATAAATGCAAGTTTTGTTTGCAGCAAATGTATAGGCACACATGTTTATATTGAAATTATTTATGAAATTTTGAAAGCAAAATCTTAGTGTTCAGGTGCAAGTGTAAATAAGGAATAAATTTTTGAGATCAAAAATTCAGAAAAGGTATTCACACATGCATCTTTGAATAAGCTTCAATAATGTTCAAGATGGTGAGATGTGGGTGAGATGCAAATGAATTTATACATTAAATAGGTCATCTTTCAGATATGAAGTTGCCACCATGGAAAATTCAAGTTCAAATGTTTGGCACATCATCATGGCAGGTTTTAGACTGTTTTTCAAAGTATACACCATAATCAAAACAACAAAGAAGATTCAACAGACATAATTAGAATCATTCAAAGACACCAAATTTGAGTTGCTATTTATGGCTTGAAGTGAACTACTTTTTGGTCATTAATCTATAAATCAGTTGCCACGCAAGATAAGTAAGCTTTTAGGGGATAAATGGTAATAATTTTAATCATCAATTTAACTGGCAGTCATATGTATTAGATTTATTATTAGTGGATAGGTTTAGTTTGTAATAAAGTTTGCACATCATAAGTAGTGTAGCTAGATTAGACGTGCAGTTTGTTTATTTCATTTATTTTCATACAATGTTTTGTAAACAGTATAAATAAGTGTTATTTTGCATTTCAATTAAGAATGGTAATTGTAATTGTCAAGTCTGCATATTGTTGAAATTATCGTTCATCCAGTGTTATTGTTAAATCTAGAATCCATTATTCAACAGAATTTAATGTCTATTTTGTTATTTTGCTTACAAATTATTGTTGAAGTGTTTTGCCTTGTGTTATTTGTAATGAAATAACTTGCACAATAGAAGAATATGATATGAAATATGTTGCAAATACTTGATAATAACTGAGAATAACAAGCACTTCGAGGGGGCAAACCTCCAAATATCTCCAATAAGAACACAATTCACAATATGATGATGAAATAAGACTCACAACCTCCTATATATACCTATTTATGCCTAGGATATCACCCAGGGTGACTTAGATAATGCTATGTAAGCCCTAAGCCAATCTAATCAACTAAATAACAATATAATATTGATAATATGACTTAATTAGGAGTTACGATAGCCACAAGCTGACTATTCATAATCCGATGTAATCTAATATTAAGGGTGTAGCATGCACCCGCCGCTCCTACCCTCACCCTCCCCCTCAACAGATAAGCCTTGTCCTCAATGCTAGGCAATTTTGGATGCTTTTGAATGAACTCCTCGTCCTCCCATGTGGCATCTACAATTGGTCAATTCTTCCATTGGATAAGATACTGAGTGAGTGTTCTGGTTCTTAGCTTCCTTGTGCATTTTTGAATAATACATTCTAGTTCCAATATGATTCTTCCTTCTTCATCAAGTTTCGGTAATATTGTCTGAGTAGGGATATTATTCCCAATTACCTTCTTCAAACAAGAAACATGAAAAACTGGATGTATATTTGATGTTGATAGCAATTCAAGCTTGTAGGCAACACTACCTATCTTTTGCATGATTTGATATGAGCCGTAATATTTTGGAGACAACTTGTTATTCTTTGACTGTTGCTTCAGTGCCATTTGCTTGTAAGGTTGCAATCTCAAGAAAACCCAATCCCCAACATCAAAAAAAATTTCACTACGGTGTCGGTCTACCTGTTGCTTCATTCAGTTTTGTGCCATGGATAGATTCTCTTTAAGTCTTGAAAGTACTTGTTGATGAATCATGTGGTCCTCCACAACATGAACTCTTGGTGACACCTTCAATGATGATGTGATGGAAGGAGGATGATATCCATACAATGTCATAAATGGAGACATTTTTGATGAACTATGGAAGGAAGTGTTATACCACCATTTTGCTAGTGGTAGCCAATCTACCCATTGAGACTGTTTATCCGAAGTGAAACAACGTAGATATCCTTTCAAACACTTATTAACAACTTTTGTTTACCCATCAGATTACGGATGGTATGAGGAACTGTGAGCCAATTGAGTACCCAAACATTTGAATAAATCTGTCCAAAAGTTACTAGTAAAGATAAGATCACGGTCACTAACGATAATCTTAAGTATACCATGTAGCTTTTGAATATTCTCCAAAAATGCCTTTGACACTGTACTTGTTATAAAAGGATGCGATAATGCAATAAAATGTGCATCTTTAGTGAGGTGATCCACTACTGCCATGTTGACATTCTTACCATTAGATCTTGGAAGCCCTATAATGAAGTCCATGGAGACCTCTTCCCAACACTGGCTAGGAATAACTAAGGGTTGCAGGAGACCAAGTGTCTTAATTGTCTCCCCTTTATTTTGTTGACAAACCAAACATTTTGCCACAAATTTTTGAACATCTCCTTTTAGCCCTTCCCAAAAGAAGTCTTTCTTGACCCAATGATATGTCTTCAAAAATCCTAAATGACCACCCATTGGAGACTCATGTAGCTCTGTGAGAATCTTTTGTTTGGGAGAGGAATTCTTGTAAAGATACAATCGCTCTTTATACCACAAAGTATCTTCCTTTTAACAAAATTTATCTAAACTACTAGGATCATTTTGTAATTGTTGAATGAAATTACTAGTAGCCACATCATTTTTCCACTCTTCTTTGGCTTCTTCTACCCAATCTTCTTATAATATTGAAAGGGCGCACAATAAAGCTTCATCCTTCCTCAAAAGTGCATCCACCATAACATTTTCCTTCCCTTTCTTATATGCATTTTCAAAACCATATCCCAACATCTTAGTAACCCATTTTTGTTGTTTTTCAGAAGATAATCTTCATTCCAAAAACTATTTTAGGCTATCATGATTTGTCTTAACCTTGAAGTGTCTACCCATTAGATAAGGCCTACACTGTTTTACTGCATGAAGAATAACTAGCATTTCCTTCTCATAAATAGGTTTGAGTTGATTCTTACCCTTTAATTGGCGATTCTCAAAAGCAATGGGTTGACCCTCTTGCATGAGAATTGTGCCTATACCATTTCCTAAAACATCACATTCCACAATAAAATCCTTTGTGAAATTGGGAGCGGCAAGCACTAGAGTTGTGCACATAGTCTCCTTTAACATTTCAAATGTTGAATTAGCAGATTCATTCCAATGAAAAGAGTCCTTCAATAAAGTTGTGAGGGGTGTTGCTATATGACCATAATTCTTCACAAATATTTTATAGTATCCAGTCAATCCCAAGAGACCCCTCAATTTCTTAATGGTTTTGGGAATAGGCCATTCCATGATAGCCTTAATTTTGTTAGGATCCACATGTACTCCTTCATGTGAAACCGTGTTCCAAGTACTCCACCTCATTAAGACCAAAAGCACACTTGGATGGCTTAGCATAGAGTTGATGCTCTTCGAGAACTTGCAATACTTGATCTACATGTTGCAAGTGTTCTTCCCATGTCTTGCTATAAATCAATATATCATCAAAAAAACACTAATAAACTTCCTCAAGAACTTTTTAAAGATGGAACTCATCAAACTTTAAAATGTAGATGGAGCATTAATAAGACCAAATGGCATCACTAAAAACTCATAATGACTCTCATGAGTCATAAATGTTGTCTTACAAATATCTTCTTCCTTAATTCGAATTTGGTGATAACTGGATCTAAGATCTACCTTTGTAAAATGCATAGCTCCATTCAATTCATCTAGTAAATCATCAATGACTAGAATAGGAAACTTATCTTTGATGGTGTACATCTTGAGCACTCTATAGTCAGGACACATTCACCAAGTTTCATCCTTCTTCTACACCATCACATAGGCAAGGAGTAAGCACTTTGGCTATGTCTAATAATTTGTGCCTCTAGATCTCCTTAACAAACTTT
>CM021106.1:223200337-223224530 GCA_007115665.2 Sequoiadendron giganteum
AACCGACTGTGAGGTGATCCGATAGAGCATTCTTCCGCCAAGTAGCAGCACCCTTGTGGCGAGCAAGAGGACAACTCGAGGCCAAATGACCAGTAGAAAAACACCTCCTGCAACGAAAGGGGAGGCCCTCATAGTCCAACAGTTGTGACCAAGGTCTATCCAAAACCATCAAAACCACATCACCATGGGGGGGGTTTGGAAATATCCAAATCAACCAAAATACGGGCCACCGTAGTGTGCCCCAGATCCCGAGACATTGAGTCCACCTTGAGGAAATGTCCAATGGAGTTACCAATAGCTTCAAAACAAGACAGCTCCCAATACTGAAGAGAGAGATTCGGAAGATGGACCCAAACAGGTTTGATATTCAGCTGCTCAGTAAACGGGTTGAAAGAGCGCGACCAAGGCCTGATGGACAGTGAATGGATACCTCGCATCCATCCCCTATCCAACACACAATCCCTATCTGCAGGGGAGGAGAAGGTGGCAAAGAAAAAACCCCGAACACTAAGGTAAAGCTCAATCTGACCTGAGACAATGGGCTTCCAAGAAACAGAAACCCACTCATGGAGATCTGGAAGGTATACATTATGTTATGTTACATATTTTATATTAATATATTTATGAATTGAATTTATATATCTATTTTTATCAATTTTATGTGTGTTTTAATATTTCTAGCATTATATTATTATAATAATAATATTTAAATTGTTATATTTAATAATTATAATATTTGTTTATCATGCGTATAATTATATTAAATTGCTAATATTTATATTTATTATTTTTTATATTGTTTTTAGATGTTTATTTTAATATGTTTATATTTATATTTTATTCAATATTTATATATATTTGTATTTTATCTTCTATTTAATATTATTTATATTTATAATTATAAATTTTTTTTTGATAATTATAATAAGAATTTAAATGGTTAATGTTTTTAATATGTGTTTTTCTATTTTCCTTTCGATGTTTTATATTTCAATGTTATAATTTCGGGGACATGACAGTCCTCCTCTCCCAAATTTGTTTGTCCTCAAGCAAAACATCTTAATTTCTTTTAGGATCTCTTCTTCTAATTTGTCACCAATGGCACCTAGATTATTCATGTTTATAAATATAATTTAATGTTCTATAATGATTACTCTATTTGAATGTTTATATACATATATGTTATTGTATCATCCATTAAAATATAAATATATTAAATGTATACTTATCTTAGATAATTTTGTGATGGGCACATCACAATCCTTCTTGAAACCCAAGTCAAGTCCAAGGAATTCATGTCCAACAAAAGCATTATCTTCCACCTTATGATGTGAATCTTCACCCTTACACCACATACCTTGAATAAATGATTTCAATTCACCCATTTCTTCCACAATCTTCTTCTCTAATTATGAAATATCACCCTTGGCTTTGTTTATTTCATCATTAGGGTTAAAATCCTTATTTTTTACTCCCTCATTCTCTGAACATTTCCTTGATGTGGTAGCATTCTTTTTGCCTCTTGTTGCAAGCCTCGTCATGATGGTAGAAAATAATTTTGCAATAAATCACACAAACAAATTCAAAATAATTTGAAAAGTTCACTAACTTACCAAGGCATGGGTCACACTCCAATAGAAAAATCTCACAAAAATTAGGTGATTTGCAGCCTTGAGAGCATTTTTTTTTAACCCCTAATTTCCCAATAAATTGATTGTTTCTACTTCAATTGCTCTGAAAATTGGAGTGTAGCCTCCTCTAATATTTATTAAAAAAACTCTCAAAAAATCAAGAACCACTTCGTCAATATGTGGGAGATATGTGTTTTCCAAATAAATTGGGCGAAAACCCTAATTCTGCAATAACTCGCTCAATTCTGCTCCAATTCTTCTGAAATCTAAAGTGTGGCTTCTTTAAAATGTCCTTCAAAAACCCTTTAAAAAATTGGACAAAAATTTGCCAAAATCTGGGAGATATGGGTTTCACAAAATGACCTCCAAAATTGAAAAAAATGTCTTATCGTAACGATGCCAAGAATATGCCCTAATACCACTTGTAATGAAATAACTTGCACAATAAAAGAATATGATATGAAATACGTTGCAAATACTTGATAATAATTGAGAATAACAAACCTCTTCGAGGGGGCAAAACTCCAAATATCTCCACTAAGAACACAATTTACAATATGATGATGAAATAAGACTCACAACCTCCTATATATACCTAGTTATGCCTAGGATATCACCCAGACCGACTTAGATAACCCTATATAAGCCATAGGCTGACCTAATCAACTAAAATAACAGTATAATATTGATAATGACTTAATTAAGAATTAAGACAGCCACAAGCCGACTATTCATAACCCGATGTACTCTAATATTAAGGGCGTAACATTATTGTGTTTTTTAAAATTAAAATTAAAGAATTACTGAAAACTTTGTATTGCACTAAGTGTTATGTTGATAGTGGTAGTTTTGAGTGTAATAATTGTGTTTAACTTATAACATCGCATGTATGTTTTGGTTTTAAAAAGTTGAGCTAACTTTTGGACTAACAAGTGGTGCAGTTAACAATGTAACTCAGTGCCAACAATCTCCCTTGTCGAAATAGTCTTTGAAATGTGTGTGGGCAGGAGAAACTCTGCTCTGCAAAGAGCCGTTGCTGGGTTGGCTGTGGAGGCAAATGGTGTTCGTGTGCCTCCGGCTGGGGGTGTGTTAGGGGGTCCTGCCCCTATTGCATGTGTTGAGGATGCTCTTGTTTCTTCCTTGGGTGATCCTCATGTTTCCTTAGGTGCATCGCGTGTTGTTGTGGCCCGGCTCGTTGCTTCTTCCGTGCCTGGTGTGGATGGCTCTATGTGTGGCGCAGCCCCTTTTCCTCTCGTGGGGGACTCCTCCTCGGTGCCTTTCCTCGATCCCTCTCCGGTTGTGGGCTCCTCTAGCCCTGCGCCTGTGGCTGGACTATTTGGTGGGTCTGCAAGCTCTGTTCCGGCCTATGGGATGTTTCCTCCGACTGTTGTTGCTGCAGGGAAGGTGACTTCTTTTTCCGATGCTGCTAGGGGGGTTGTTCGGCCTCCTTCTCTTGTTCGTAGGTCTCCCCCTGCGCCCGGGATTCCCCTGTGGTGGTTTGTGGTCCAGAGATCGTTGAAAATGAGGAATATTATTTGAAGACGGGTGTGGTTTGCAAATTCAATGGCCTATGGCCCTCCCTCCCGGATCTCCACGATTGGGTGTCGGTTTCCTGGAAGCCTTTGGTGGATGGGGAAATCGAGCTCTACCCTTGTGCTAGGGGCTTCTTTATTTGGCTCCTTTGCCTCCCCCCTTGGACGAAACTATGTTTTGGACAAGGGTTGGATGTGGGGTATCCATTCTTTGTCCATCAAGCCCTGGTCTCGTTCTTTCAACCCCCTTACGGAGCCATTGAACACCAGACCGGTTTGGGTCCATCTGCCTAACCTTCCTCTCCAGTTTTGGGAGAAATCTTGCTTTGAGGCCATTGGTAACTCCATTGGTCAATTCCTAATGGTGGACTCCACAACTCGGGAGTTTGGTCACACTACGGTCGCTCAGTTGCTGGTTGACTTGGACATCTCCAAACCTCTCCATGGGGATGTCGTTTTGCTGGTGGAGGACAGACCTTGGAAGCAGCTCTTGGACTATGAAGGACTCCCCTTTCGGTGTAGGAGATGCTTTGTTGTGGGTCATTTGGCCGCTGCCTGTCCTCTGGACCGTCGCAAGGGTGCTACCACTTGGTGGAAGGGCGCCCTCTTGGAACACCTCACGATGGGCCCTTCTGTTCCTACTTCTGTGGAAGATGTTGATCAGGTTTTTGCTCCTCTCTCGAACATCCCTTCTTTGGTACCACCATTGGTCCGCTCTGCTGACGCTGGTTTGACTGTGTCTGACTGTTCTCTGGATTCTGCTGTCGCTACGCTGTCTGTTTCGGAATTCCCTCCTTTGGTTGACTCGTTAGTTGTTGCTCCGCTTCCATCTCCTTTGTTGACTGGTGGCTCCTCTCCGATGGTGTCTGGGGTGGAGCTGCTTCTCTCTCCTTCCCCGTTGCCTGTTTCCGAGCCTCCCTAGTCGGTGGTTCTGCGAAAGAAGAAAGGTCTCCCCACTTCCGTTGCTGATTCTCGGCCCCGGATGCGTGGTGCCAACCTTGACCCTTTTGGTTCTGGGTTTGCTTAGTTCTTGGTTCCTACAGCTGTTTGTCAATTGTTCCTAGTTTGGTTCTCTACAGCTGTCTCTCAACTGTTTATGTTTGTCCCTATAGTTCAATCTGTTCTGAACTATGTTGTCCTTTTGCCCTTTGGGCCCTTTGTGAAGGGTACGGCACCCTGTAAATGCTGCTTAATTTTTCAAAAACAACAACCAAAAAAATTATCAATTTCACAATCATACAAATGGTTTCTCCTACTCCTATAATACCTTAACATGCCTTTCAAACATTTTTAACATCGCATGTATGTGTTTGTAACAATAACCAAAAAAATTATCAATTTCACAATCATACAAACGGTTTCTCCTATAATACCTTAACATGCCTTTCAGACATTTTTAACAAAAATTCAAATTGCTCTCCATATTTATTCCAAGGTTAAATGCAGAGCCATGCAATTAACTAAAGGAAACATTGCAGACAACAGATGTGGATTTTCTTATCCTTCTGTTGGAATGAACACAAAAGCAATGCATCCAAAAAATACATTGCCATTTAAAAAACAACAAACAGAATCGAGTAAAATGCAAAGGAGGTATATTGAAATTCGTACATTACAAAAATTGGAGTGTAGAGAGATCTTGTCCCTGAACAGCAATGCTGGAAATTATCCTGCACTTTACTCTATCCTGGTGTCTGTTCATTACCATGCATACAAAGCATAAACTAATGGCTCTTCAATCTTTTCAAATAAAACCAATGGACAAAACAGGAACAAATTTATAAATAATATACAGATGAGTTTTGCCTCTCAAAGTGACTGATCGTATTTACATTGTAGTTTGCAAAAGTTAACAGCAGGATATAGCGCTGGGCAGGAAACCATACTATTGCTGTTCAATAATTTTGCTGACTACACCCACAGCTATAGTTTTTCCATCAGCACGCAATGTAACTCTTCCTAAGGCCTTGTAATTGGAGTATTCCTCAATACAGATCCCCTGTCTGGGAAAAATCTGACAAATCCAAATATATTAAAAGATCACAAAACTGATAACATGTGTTATGAAGAGGAACCATTGCCTACAGCCAACTCACAAATATTATTTCAAGACATTGTCATAAAAAAAATACATAAAATTGCATTCAACAATAGTTGATTCATATGGATAATGACCTGTATCAAAGCACTTTGGTTGGCAGTTAAACACCGTGGAGCCTTTTTACGAACTATGCCAGTCTTTGGATCCAATATTGCCAAAATCTGTGCTACTCTTGCAGACTGCTTTGCATGGTGTGCATGTAGTTCCACCTGCCACTCATGCTTCCCAGAGTCAGGAAATAAAAAATATGCACCCCACCTACTTCTCACAGCTGTGAACACACTAGCCCCAAGTGGAGAAAATTTTAAAGATGCCACATCCCCATTGACACTGCCACCCCATCAGTGGCCAAAAATTCAAACAAAAACAATCTGGAAAAATCAAAAATCACAACTCTATGACCCTAACTTATTTCAAATGTTGAAAACTCAGAAAGTATGCACCATAATTAAAAAAAAAATCCAAATGACCAACTATGACAATCTAAAACAATTCAATCCCACTCCAGAAACCATACCAAACTAATCATATGGCCCCCAAACCTATTCTACACCAAACTCACACTCTGAACTGAATTTAGTACCCTAGCTATGAATTGCAGTGGATTCATAACTTCATACTTGTAAGCAGTGAAGCTAACACTTATAATTATCAAAATAGAAAATCAGTTCTAATTTCATGTAAATTAGATCAGAAAATGGAATGTACACAACCTCTGCTCCAAACAATATAGGTTTTCTGATATCCAAAACGGCAACCTTCAGTTCAATACATCTTGCTACTGGAACAGGAAAATCAGGATGACAAAGGACTCCCCCAGGCACTAAAATAGAAGAATCAATTCCTTGAAGACTGATATCCACGCTATCCCCGGCCTTCGCAATATTCAGCACTTTACCATCTTGTTCAATAGCTTTCACTGTTGCTACTTCTGCTAAAGGCATAACTAGAACCTGCAAAATCAAATGAAAATATTGGGCTTCAAGATAAATTTCTGAGAAATATTTACTTCCATAAGGCCCTTTAAGTATTGTGTTATGCAAAGACTCAATGCCCAAATAACTACCTTTGTGCCAATTCTAATGGCTCCAGCCTCCAACTTTCCACTGACAGCAACTTGACCTAGCGTACGTGACCGTATAACCTCTGATATGGGAAGTCGTAGAGGCCGGTACGTATCTCTGGTTGGAAGCTTGAAAAGATCTATAGCCTCTAATAAATGTGGTCCCTTATACCTTCATAATTGGGAAAAGAAGTTACTCACAAATGTTTTCAAATATTATCGTCAAAGAAACAAGCAGCATCTGAAGCACATAAAACATTTCCAATCACATAAACCAAATGAAAGGGAAAGACTTCGGGAATGTATCTTATTAAGATTAACCCTAGCTTTTAAGAAAATGATAAGGCATTTCATCTATGCAAGAAATGACGGTTCACATATACAGGGGTCTATGCTAACGAAAAGTTCATAAACAGACAAAACAGTCCAAATTGTGTGAAATATTCTGCAATAACGGGTGACAATCACATATTTTATATTACTTGATTCCAATTTGCTAACTCAAGTATCTGCCCTGCAGAATCCCTTTAATCATAATTCATATGAAGACATGTACAGATCAAGAATGAAATATCTTTGTTGCATGACTGGAAAGCAAACATGAAAAAGTAAACCATTTAGAACTAATATCAATAAATTTCCCATTGTAATGTAACATGTGTAGTGTAGCAACTGGAAACAAATCTTACCAAGACTTCAAACGCTCATCGGTTGGACTAATCACTAAGTTCTGATTTTCAATGACGCTCATGGGAATCCATGTTAAAGAGGATTCTTTAAATCCACAATGCCGAAGAAACGTCCCAAGCTGTGATTTTATGAAGTCAAACCTTTCTTTGGAATATGCAATTGCATCCATTTTATTGACAGCAACAATCAATTGTTCCACCCCAAAACTTCTAATTAATTGTGCATGTTCTTTCGTCTGTCCTCCTATTCCCTGCCCATCCATTCCTGCTTCAAATGCACCTACAGATGCATCCACAACTAAGACAGCAGCATCTGCTTGTGAGGCACCCACAATCATATTTGGAACAAAATCCTTGTGGCCAGGAGAATCTAGCAGTACAACATGAAAATTGTGTGTTTCAAAATGCGCTACAGCAACTGTCATAGTTACACCTCTCTCTCTTTCTTCTGGACTCTCATCTAGAACCCATGCATATGAAAATGATCCCTTCCCCTGAGCAAACAAAGAGATGATATATTTTAGCTAATTGTAATCTGAGGACCAGCAGCAGCAGGGAACTAAGTGTTGTTTCCTATTTGAATAGTACACTATATCACTAATTCATCAAAGTCAAACTGTTTAAAAGACATACTTTCTGTTTAGCCTCTCTCTCATATTTGTGCATTTCCTTCTGCGAAACCCGCCCCATAATGTACAGAAATCTACCCATTAAAGTTGACTTGCCTGCATCAACATGGCCAACCTGTAAAGAAGAAAACAACAGATAATTATTAGCAGACATATGAATGCTCCCTTTCATTTCAATCCAACATCTAGGAACCAGAAAAGCTATTACAAACTCAAAAGAACTCACAATAGCAAGATGTAATAAGTTCTTGCCCATATCACTCTGTTCTTGAAGGATCCAGGGTTCAGGCTTGTACTCCTCCATGGAAAGACTTTTGTTCATGTTTACATTACTCTTCTGGACAGTGGAGCTGGAACTGGAATTTTGTGTCTGCAATTCTTCCAATATCTTTCCTTTTGAAGATGATCTATCTTTTCTGTTCACCCTATTATCTGTAGTCTTAGCTTTCCCATTACTGTAGTTCACTTTAATTGTTGAGGAAGCAGCTGGTGCTTTTGTGGGGATAGCAAAAGAAGTACTTGATGTGGTAGATGATGGAATTGAAATAGCTACAAAAAGAATACTTTTCAGATCCTCGTAGACCAGATTGCTCATCCCAAATTTATGTCATTTATGAAATCAGATCAACTTAAACCTTCTTAAATATGAAAATTCAGCAAAAATAGAAATCTCACAGCTTAAGCCCGAATAAAACACATGGGAAAGTGAAAACCCAAAACGGAAGGTAACATAATTTTGCAGAATGTGTTGAGTTTACAACTTTATCTGAATCTGGATACCAATTAGCAGCCAAGACCTAACAAAATCTAAGGGAATCTAGACTGACCTGTAGAACATTTACATATCCCTGGTATGTCAATAATTTGTCGAAATGCCTAAAGCTCAAAAGTAACAATTATTAGCATCCTTCAAATCAAGCACGCTAATTCAATGTTGGAGTATGGTTACAGCGATGTCATTATCAAACAGGGTAGAGGGTTACAAGACTAAGGGTACAGCTATACTATTTATAAATATAATCCCCAAGAGACATAAGTATGGGTTGTGTTTCCTGTTAAATGGTGCAAAATTGTATTGTTTTAAGGTATAGCAAAAATAGTTATTGTAAAAGCTCAGTGATCCATAGTAGCATTGCACTCAAAAAAACACGAGTAACCCTAATTTATCTTAATCTTGTGCATATCCATTGCCAACACTTAGTGGTGAATGGACAATTAACCAAGAGATGGTCGATTGTTTCCTCAATCCTTTTGCTCAACACAATCTAGGGTGGCCATAATAACCAAGTTTCTTGAATTTATCAGTCATTAAGATCTTTTTGTGCAAGGTAACCTAGGTGAAGGCAACAGCCTTGGGAAGACAATTCTTATTCCAATATAGGTGAATAAGCCAATCAAACCTGGGCATCCTTGAATTTCTAACAATGTAAACCAACTTCAGAGAGTTTTCCCCCAATTTCGCACAGCCCCACTTGATGTTGTCCCGACCCTTTGAGATGAAAACTTTCCTTTTGGAGAATTCCTGTGACAATAATATTTCTTGTTGCTCCAAAATACCCATCCCATTTATATCCTTCTAGGTCCACCATTCTATTCCATCTTTGTTGTGTTGTGGCAAGTAATCTCTAATTGTAGAACCTAAAGCTGCCTTAAGAATTTACATAGTCCCAAATCCTAATTACCCACAAGCATTAGGAAACCATTGCATGAATACTCCCAAAACTTTGATGATTGGTTGTATCAGATTTCCTAGGTGAGGTGCTTAGTGATGAGGTATTTGCAAGAGAGGAGGAAGTTAAACTAGGAGCCTTATGGCAGGGTTGGCAACAATTAGAATCCAAGAGGGCCTCTGTCATATCAAGATTTTGTTTTGCAAAATTTTAGCCCACTTTGAATGAGGCTTTGTATATAGCCCTCGATCACTTTGGCACCCAAAGCCTTGATTTGTAGTAAGTTTTTCCAAATTCCAATGGCACTAACCTCCTTTGGAATGTGTGTGGTGTTCCAAACCATTGCTCAATTTGGTGGGGACCCTTATGCATGACATCAAGAAATTGTTATTGCTGATATAACCGCCTTAAGCATTACGATCCGCGCTGCCAATGAAAACCATTTACCTTTCCATGAAGCCATCTTGTTTGTGTAGTTATACAATAGTGGTTCCCATAAGGATGTCTTACATTGGTCTTCAAAGAGAGGAACCCCCAAATATTTACTTGGGAGGGGAACCATCCTATAACCCAATAATGCTGCAATATTCCTCTGCAAATTCAAGTCAATATTAAAGGAAAAAATCTTTAATTTCTCTATATTGATGCTTTGGTCTGATGCTTTTGAGTATATTTCTGAAGTGGACTTCATACTCTTTGCTTCTTTCCAGCTTGCTTCTCCAAAGAGAATAGTGGCGTCTGCAAACTATTGATGGGATATAGCTTGAACATCATTAGAAACACTGATTCCTTTCCGTTTACCAGTGGAACCTGCTGCTTGGATTAGAACCTTCTGCCATGATTATGAATACGAAATGAGAAATTAGAACACCATGCCTTAGGCCCATGGATGGCTCAAAAAAACCAATTTACCAAAATAGAATACATGGGACTGAATATACAACTAAAAAGCAAGTCAACCCACTTCTTGCAAAAGCTGAACCTATCCATAACTTTCATCAAGAAATGCCAATCCACTCAGCTATAAGCTTTGCTTATGTCCAATTTGAAAATCACACTCTCTATTTTTTCTTGAATTAACACAATGGAATGCTTTGTGTGCAATAATGATGCCATTCATGATCGACCTACCAGGGACAAAACCCCATTTGCTCATCTAAGATTACTTCTGGCAACACCATTTTTAATCTATTGGCCATGGCTTTCAATTTCAATGTAATCTTGTACATGGTGTTGCAAAGTGATATCGGTCTAAAATCCTCCAATGACTTTATGGCTCTTTGTTTGGAATGAGTGTAATGAAAGTGTTATTGAGATCCTTCAAAATTGTGCTGTATTTTTTGGATTCTTCCACTGTCTCTCAGATTTCTTTAAAAACAATCCCCCAAAATTTATGAAAGCAGCTAGCAAGGAAGCCATTTGGCCCTAGGGATTTTTCCAGATGCATCTGTGAAATGGACAATTTAATTTCATCCTATGTAAAAGGAGCCATAAGCATTTCATTATGAACCCCTATTACAATCTTTGGAGGTTTCTCAAATTCGAACCCAGCCTTGTTATTCAAAAGATTTTGAAAAAGGTTCATAGCCTTGGAATAAATGTCCTTTGGGATTCTCAAGTAGTCTTCCATCTTTCAACCAAATTGAAGAGACTCTATTTATAATTTTCCAATTTTTGTTGCATTATGAAAGAATTTGGTATTTTTCTCACCTTTTTTAGCCTGCATTCCACATGTTGACTCACCTTACAGTTTTCTTAATAACAATGTTTTGTGGGGTTTTTCACCGTATGGTTTACCCCACCATAAATTTGTGTTTGTGTGTTGATTGCTAGATTTGATTATTTCCTTGTACATTTATATTTTATTATTCAATCTATTGTATGCATAATTTAATTAACTCTCCTAAAGAATTAATAACTAACATGTCAACTAATAAAAACCAGGAAAATTTCAAGATTAAGTTTGAACAAAAATACAAGTTTTTGATTATTTTTATTTTAAATAAGATTATAAAAATATAACAAATGATAATATTTTCTAATCAATAAATAATTTTAAAATAAAATTAGGAATGTTGATATTTATAATTATAAATTCATATTTATATTTAATAAAACTTTATAAACATTCAATATACATATTTGAAATTTAAATTTAAGATGAGATCTTGTGAAATCTTTAAAACCAAAAACTATAACTTAATAGAAATTATATTATATTAACCTATGCTCCACGGGGACGCGGGTACGGTTAGGAAACGTACCCTGGCAGTACCCCTTTGCCCTCCAAGTACCCAGTACTTCTAGGGGACGGTTTCCCAAAAAAAAGGGGACTCGGGTACTTTTAGGGTACTTTTAGGGGACTTGGGTACTGCTAGAAGTACCCGGTACTGCCTGGCCGTACCCCGACCGTACTGGGTACTTCTAGCAGTACCCTACGGCCCAGCCAAAAAAAATACGCTTTTTTTTTAAAAAGTAAGAGTTTTTTTATAAAAATAAAGCTATGGACGGGCCCACAAGGGACGCCCCATCACACTTGACCTAATGTAAGTGAAATTTAAACTCCAAAATGAGAAAAAAGTTTAACTCATTTTTACTTTTCCATTGTGAAGTGAAGGAAAGCAAAAGAGGAGCAGCTGAGTGAAGGAGAAAACAGCAGGTTGGAGAGGAGCTTAGGGCATCATTTCAGCATATTAGAGGTATGTTTTTCAGCTTTTTTTTGTATTTGCTATTTCTTTTTAATTTTTGCAAGATTTTTTTAAGTTTTACCAATACATAAGAAAGGCATTGTGGGTTTTTTTTTATTTTTTTTTCAACTTGCAGCTCTTTGAATTTAAGAAACAATCATGAGTAGCAGCAATGATAGTGAAAGTGATGATCATGATATTGAAATTCAAATGCAAGAAAGAACTCAAACTCAAAGAACAAGAAATAGACCTAGAAATAGTGCAACTGCAAACATTGGGGGGTGTTCAGAGAGTGGGAGTGGAGTAGGGTCAGCAAGCTCAAACCGATTTGAATGTCCATCTGAAACCCTCAAAAAATGGGCAAAAGGCCCATTTAACCCCAAAAAGCCTCTACTACAATTTGCAACAAGAGTTGATAAAGATAAGAAAAAAAATTCGGGGGGTAGTAGATTATGGGCGTGTCATTTGTGCCACAAACAATACTATGGCAGCTATACGAGAGTTTATTGCCATCTTTTGTGGATTGGTGGTCAAGGGGTGAAAGGGTGTAGAAAAATAACCCAACAAGAAAAAATTGAGGCAACTAGATTGCATATGGAGGGGGAGGCATTAAAGAAAGGGGTTTCAATTGAGAGTTTGCAGCCTAGTATGGGAATGCCTACACCATCAGTGGATGTTGCTTCAGCTTCTCGATCTCATGTGGGGGAGGATTCTACTAGAGGAAAGAAAAGAAGTATGCATGTTGCTGATATGTTTAATGTTACAGTAAAAGATGGGGCTGATTCCTCTATTGCCAAGTTTTTTTATGGTAATGCCATACCATTTCATGTCTCACGTTCACCATATTTTAAAAAAATGTGCAAAGATATAATAGCTGCTGGTCCCTCATATGTTCCACCTGGAGAAACTAAGCTACGCACCACTCTACTTGATAAAGAGTACTCCAAGGTGAGTATTTTGATGGAGGACATGAGACAAACATGGTTGACAGATGGCTGCTCCATAGTCATGGATGGGTGGACCGATATCAAACATCGGCCACTCATCAATCTTATTGTGACTAGTACAGCAGGCTCTTATTTTCTTAGAGCTATAGATTGTTCGGGCAAAAGGAAGGATGCAACCTTCCAATTTCAGATTTTGAGAGATGCTATAGAGGAGGTTGGAGCCTCTAATGTTGTGCAGGTATTGATCACAAATTCACATTTTGATTTTCTTTCTTTCTTATTTTTGATTTGGAATGTGAGACATCATCTATAAATTAAAAAAATTATTAAATTATTAAATTGATATCTATGCTAATCTCATATCAACTTGATGATATGCCATTGCCAGGTAGTGACCGATTCAGCCCGTGTGTGTAAATTAGAAAGATTGATGGTGGAGAGTGCTTATAAGCACATTTTTTGGACCCCTTGTTGTGTGCATGCGTTGAACAATACCTTGAAGGACATTGGGAAGATAGATTGGGTGAAGGCAATGGTTGCAGAGGCTAGAGAGGTGCAAATGTTCATTTGCAACCATCAGACTTCACTTGCTTTGTTCAGAACATTTTCAAGGAAGGAATTCCTCAAGCCCGTGGAGACTAGATATGCCAGCTACTTCATTTTATTGGAGAGGATGGTTGAGATCCAAGAGGCTCTACAAATAATGGTGGTCAATGTAGAGTGGGGTAGATGGCATGAGTCAAGCACACCAAAGGGAAAAAGGGTGAAACAAAAAATCCTTGATGATGACTGGTGGTCCACAATGAGGTAAGAAAATTGGCATTGCTGATTTTATTATTTATTTGAATTATTTCATAATTTTATTATTGCTGATTTTCATTTTATTATTTAATATTTATAGGCTAGCTGATTTTAATTTTTGTAACTTGTTTGCACTTGCAGATATGTATGCTCCTTCATCCAGCCTATTGTGCAAGTGATTAGATATGCTGATACTGACTCTCCTAGCCTTGGAGAGATTTATGAGACCTTTGATAGTATGCTTGGACAGGTCAAGCAAGCAATTTATGGCAAGGACCCTACTTTGGCATTTTATGAGGAGCATCTTAGGCCCATTGTGACGCGACGGTGGGACATTATGAACACCCCGCTACATATGACAGCCTATGCTCTCAATCCAAAATGGTATGCACCGAGACCTGGGAGAGTGGCTCCATCTCATGATGAAGAGGTGAAAGAAGGCTTCATGAAAGCCCTTACAAAAATGTATACTTCAGAGGAATCTACTATACTTCGCACACAGTGGCTTGCATTTGCCAATCTTCGTGGTCCAACCTTCGGCAAACCAGAGGCGAGGATGGATAGAGCTACATTGGCTCAAACCGACCCTATTGGATGGTGGACGTGGCATGGGAAGGATGCACCAGAGTTGAGATTACTTGTCGTTCGTCTTCTTTCACAGGTTGCCAATTCCTCTGCTGCTGAGAGGAATTGGTCCACATATAGCTTCATCCAATCAGTCCAGAGGAACTGCCTTACCTCTAGACGATCGGAGAAGTTGGTGGCAGTACACAGTGCTTTGCGGCTATAGGATCGCCAGTCTAGTGAGTATCCTCAGACTCCAGCCTTACGATGGGATGTTAATCCCGAAGATGCTATGCAGATTGAGGATGACGATGCACAGGAGGGATTGGTTGGGGTTCCATTGGCTGAGGCAGATCCTTCTATTGACATGGACACTGACACTGACTTAGACTCGAGCTCCGATGGCGATGACGAGGGCGATGCTGATTTAGACCTACCTTTTGCTGATTAGGGACACTGGACAGCGATATATTTTCTTAGTTTTATGTTTATCATGTCATTTCATAGTTGAGACTTGGAGCCTTTGGGCATTTTGGTTATAATTATCAGACTCTTATATGATATGTATGCACATTGATAATGAAAAGCATTTGAATTGTGTTAATTTGTTTGTCGATTCTCATGTGAAATCTCAATTCAAGTCTAATGATATATAATAAGCTTATACAATGTCTAGAATGAATGCTTTATCAATGTTATGCTATGAACATTTGAAATTTCTCTATATTTTTAAAAATTTCCCTATTTTTTTATCAGTCGTCCCCTGCCATCCCCTAAAAAATGACCCAAAAATACTCCTGTACCAGAAACTCTTCCCGGCGTACCGGGTTCTTGCCGTCCCCGAAACCCCGTGGAGCATAGATATTAACATAAAGTTATAAATGTTAAATATTAATTCAAAGTTATATGTTTTATACTACTACCACCTTAGGGTCATAGTTTTACAAATATTCAATTTATATTTAATAATATTTTATAAAGATTCAATATTACATCTTTGAAATTTAAATTTAAAGATCTCATGAAATCTTTAATACCAAGACTGTAACTTAATAGAAATTATATTATATTAACATAAAGTTATAAATATTAAATATTAATTCAAAGTTATATATTTTATATTACTACCACCTTAGGGTCATAGTTTTAAAATCAGATCCACTTATGCAAGCAATAAAGACAACAAAGGCTCGACTGAAGAGGGCAGAATTTTCCTAATTCATAGTTACTCAATGGATCGTTGCCCGATAAAATCAAATAGTTGCTTCCGAGCAAGCTTATCCCTGTCATCTATCAATGCTAATGGATGCAATAATGGCACTCCTACAGCATGGGATGAGAAGATGGAGTGTGAATCAAGGTGGATGGTGAAATAACCAACAAGCAACTAAAACCCTAAAAAAACTGACGAACATAACTTTCAGAAGTGCCTCTTCACTTAAGACATTCACTTCAAAAACACTTAAACAACTTCAAAAGAAGAATTTTGATCAACATTTTTAAGACAAATATATTGGAAATTTCAAAAAAGCCAAAAAAAAATTAAAAACACTGCACTTTCTATGTTCGTCCACTCTGGATGCAAACTTTGGAGCTCTAGTTCAGCCAGCAACATCCATGTTAAAAAATGCCAAAAAAAAATTAAATGTTAAGAGGTTTTGTGTGAATTTGCTCTAGGTACAAACTTCACATCCTAGGCTTCCCCATAGATGCACGTGGCACAACATTAGATACATAGCCCACACCCTATCCACACTTACAACTAATTAGATCATGAACCCAAACTAGGAGCAAACCAAACACATATCCAAGGGTTTTTTCTAAACAAACCGATAACATAGGTTAAATTTCTTACCTTTAGCTTTAGTTATTTAATGAGTTAGTCATATTGTTGAATGCCTATATTTCAGTTATTTTCAATGTTCCACAGAGTTTCCTGATGGGGGGGCAAGGGGACGAGGGGACCAAGGGCCTTAAGTTTGGGGATGGTGGTGGGGGGGCGGCGTTGATATACATATAGACTTGAAAAAATAGTTACACAAAGATGTATAAGAATTACAATGTTGAATTTACAAATAAAACTTTGGAAAATTAGTAAAAACTAAAATACTTATATACTATTAATACTACTGAACAATTAAAATTGAAGTTTGAACAATGAAAATGTCAAATTCAAAATTTATATTCAAGATTTCATAATGATGATTACAATGAGTACAATGATCTCAAAATAACAAAATGGAGTGAAGTGAGGCCTCTAATCATCCCCAAACTCCTCATCACTAGAACTGTTGGAAGTGGACACAGTCAAGCTCCGCCAAACTAATACCAACCTTGCCTATCTAACCGTAGCATCCTCATCAATCCGTGTTGGCTCCTCTAGCTCTACATCCCACCATGTTGTCGGACTCTCTTTGTACACAAGTGTCTTGTTATCAATGAGATGCAAAGCACTATGTACAACCACAAGCTTCTTTGCTCTCCTAGAGGTAAGTTTGTTCCTCTTAAGAGTGGATGAAGCTATAAGTAGACTAGTTCCTCTTAGCAGCTAAAGAACTAGAAACCTAAGATAGCAATCAAATCATTAGAGTGGTAGTCAAAGAAAATGGTCCATGGCAATTCCACCACAAATTTGGGTCCTCCTATGCCATAGTTGCCATATCCATCTTAGCCACCTCAAAATAACCCCTAAGAGTGGAAAATTCCGTCCACTCAATAGAAATGATGTTGGCCTCTACAAGATCATACATCTTTTTGATGGCCCTAAAGAACCCTACCTTCACCTCAGCATTTTGCATGTGTGTAACTCTACCAAGCCTTAGCTTGTACCACTTGGGGTTCAATGCATAGGCAACCATGTGCAAGGGAGTGTTGAGCTTCTCCCATCTCCAATGAATGATTGGCTAAATGTGCTCATTGTAGAATGCTAATGTGGGGTCCCACAGGATCATACATCTTTTTGATGGCCCTAAAGAACCCTACCTTCACCTCAACGTATTGTATGGGTGTAACTCTACCAAGCCTTTGCTTGTACCACTTGGGGTTAAATGCAGAGGCAACCATGTGCAAAGGAGTGTTGAGATTCTCCCATCTCCAACGAATGATTAGCTAAATGTGCTCATTGTAGAATGCTAATGTGGGGTCCTCTCGCACAACAACCCTCTTTTGGTCAAGCACACTATCAATGCACTCATACACCTCTCCAAGGTTAGGTGCATTGGCATCCACATATCTAATAACCTCGAAAAATGGAGTAATTATGGAGACTATATATTTTGCATCACCCCAAAAAACATCACTCTTCACTACATCCTTCACTCTCTTCCCTTGCTTTGTCCTGAAATCGGGCCACTGATTCCATTTTGCTATCATAACCATTAGTAGCACTGCCTCTTGCAACTCAAGCATTCTCTCCAATAATGAAATAGGATGCATATCTAGTCTCAACAAGTTTCAAGAATTCCTCCTTAGAGAAGCTCCTCAAGAGTGCATGTGAAGTGTGGTGGTTATAAATAAACATATGCACATCTCTAGCATCATTGACCATTGCTTTGATCCAATTAATCTTTCCCATGTCCTTGAGTACATTATTCATGGCATGTACACAACAAGGAGTCCACCAAATATGTCTATAAGTTGTCTCAATCAATTTCCCTGCAGCTTTGCACACATGGGCCACATCTATCACTACTTGGACCACATTTTGTGGCCCAACTTCCTCAATAGCATCCTTGAGGATCTGAAATTGAAATTTGGCATCTTTGCAACGTCCTAAATAGTCAATTGCCTTAAGAAAATATGGACCCTCTGTACATGTAACCATGATATTGACAAGTGGACGATGCCTAACGTCTATCCATCCATCCATGACTATACTGCATCCACTTTACACCCAACATTCCTTCATTTTCTCCATCAACACATTTATCTTGGAATTGTTCTTATCCAAGATTGTGGTCCTCAATTTTGTCTCCCCTAGTGGCACACATATGATGGCCCTCCCCTTGCTACCATTGACATCATCTCCTTATAATAAGGAGATTGAGCCACATGGAATGGAATGCCATTGGCAAGGAAGAATTTTACATTGGCATCATCTATATCATCCTTCAACTACACATTGAATAATTCAGCTATCAGGTTACCAACGTTACTTGTCAACTTGCATTTCCCCCTAACCTCTACTGCATGGGTCCTTGAAGAACCTGGCATATGTGCAACTTTCCTCTACAAAGTAGAAGTAGAATCGTGTGACTGGCCCTAATGACCCTATAGCCTATGAGACAACGTAGCAGATATAGGTGCAGCTACATTGTCTTTGTTGACACCCCATAACTTATATATCTCAACTCTGTATTTCAATTTTGCCAGTCTTCCCAAAAACTTACATGTTTCCACACCTTTTCCTTGGATATGAAGGAGGTGGACATTAACTCTGGTAATGCTACCAAATATTTTCAAGGGCACAAAAGTGGCATTTCCACAACCTTGTGCCCCAGATGTCTCAAGCTTGCTCAGTAATTTTGTTGCAAATCGTTTCAAAGGAGACTTACAATCAAAAGAACCCTCAGCATACTCTGCAAGTAATGTGGAGGGGCAATTAATACTTTCAGCTACACTCACCATGGAACTAGTGGTTTGGATTTCATTGTCATGGCCACCCCCCTCAATCTCAATGTCAAGTGCATAATCAGATTCAATACTTTCACTTTGAACCTCAACCTCGTCCTCACTCATGTAATGAGAACTCATTGCGACACTACAATGAACAATATAAAATTTATAAGTTTATAATTCTAAAATTAAAATTCAAACTATGCATGCAACATAATGCAAAGGATTAAGACACAGATTTTTTTTGTTTTTCTTACCTCAGATCACACAAAGCGCAAAGTAGAGGATACATAAATAAAAATCATTGTTCTTAATCTTTGTCAACCAAAGATTTCACTTTTGTTTTTCTTACTTTAGGTTGCACTAAGCACAGAAGCAGAGGATAGTAGGATACACAAAAGTTTCAACCTAGTTTGTCAAACTTGAAAATAAAATTTCAATTTCAATGTTGAATTTTGATGACAATCTAAGTTACCAGTTCGTTTTTGGGTTCGGGTACGGGTACAAGATTCCAATATGCGGATTCGGTCAAAAACAATTTGGGCGTTTGGGTACGTTAATACAAAAACATATAAAAATCATAAATATATACATATTTGCAATAGTAATTAAGTTCAAAATACACCACCATATTAATAGTCAAATAACATAGCAAAAATACAACACCACTTTCATAGTCAATTTAATAATACAATACAAGGGCCTTCATACTCCCAATTTGATGTAAAGCCAGTACATTTTTACTCAATCCTCATGCTATGGTTCAATGTTGTGAATCAATAGAAAGGAGAAATAGCAAGACAACCTGTTTCTCATGAAGACCAAACACAATGCCATCTCAATATCCTAAACCATCACTTACAATAGAGATCTAGTTTCTATGGTGCTTAGAACATTCTATATTACTAGTACCACCATCAGAACATCTTTCCGAAGAGATGTGCAAGGATATTGGCATAGTTCATGCCTTACTTCCACTGAGAACATCAAAATCTGCACTCAAAATTTTAGGGAAGTCAAATGGACTATGGTCATATGTCCTCCCAAACAATGATATCTTCCAAGTCCCAATTATAAATTCTAACAAAGCAATGAATAAATAAAGCTGCCCTTAACATCACCATCACACAAGATGCAAAGTTTACAAAGAGCACAAAACAATCCCATAAAAGAATATAATACAGTTTTTGATGTTGAATCTCCAACATTTTACTCATGCCTAATTTGACTCAGCTGCTCTTCATCAAATATCTCAGCCATCCTAAAGATATCAAAAATATTCGACACTTGAGAAACCCTAAAAAACAATCTGTTTTGTTGGATAAAAATGTGAGCAAAGTTGAAATGAGAAAAAAAATCACAATTTACAGCCTTTGAAGGGAAAAAATCAGATAATATCCAAAAAATTTGACATGGATTTTGTCTAGGTTGAAACTAAAAACGAAATTTCATACCCACAATCACACTTTCATTTCTTGGTCGTTTCCACGGGTAGAAAATTGTACCCTGGACGTTTCTGAACCGTTTTCATATTGTTTCTCGTACTTGTATCGTACCCGAGGCCATATATGGGCATACCAGTAACTTAGATGACAATATGAACAATGAACAATGAACATTGCAATGAATCATTGAATATGCACTTGCAACCATGTCTATGAAATTATGAATAAAATTAAAATTTGAAAATAAGATTTTAATTAAAAAAACAAAAAAAAGTCATAAAATCCTACCTTATGCTTGAAAAATCCTCCCAACTTGGTGTAGAATCCCTCTTCTTCCTCTTCTTCTTGCTCCCTCTCACCCCTCTTGCACTTGCAGCACTTCAATCACACTCTTTCACTTCTTCACTCACTCTTTTGCTCCTCTTCAACCTAGTTGTTGTAATGAGATTGTGAGTAAAAATGAATAACTTGAAGTGTTTTATAGAGTTTAGGAGGTATTGGTGGGGCCCATTGGCCATTAGGGTTCAATCCTAGGCTCCAATTTCAAAAAAACAAAAATTCTTACTTTTTTATGATAACCGCCACACGAGACTTTTGGGAGCCCCAAGACGGTCGAGGGACACCTGGCCGTCCAGGGAACATCCTAACATCCCTGTTGTCCCAACAACATCCCCACAGTCTCAGTGGCGATGGCAGCGTGGTGGGGGGGTATCTCCCCTATGTCCCCACGTCTCAAGGATGGCCCCATCCATGAAACACCTAGATTTCAAGGGGGGCATATCCTCGTGGTTCAATGGTTATTTTGTGCATATTTTATTCCTTTAGGAGTAAACACACTGTTTTGGCAAATCACCCATATTTTATTTACACATATACCATATTTTCTTCTCACCCCTTTTCACTCCCCAAGCATTTTAGGTAGTGTTAGTAAATGGGAACCAGCCTAAATCTGGAGGTAGCTTGAACTACCATGCTCAGACTTCTCATTTGTATGTTCAGGTTGCACGCACAATTTAAATTAGACAATCAAAAGCATTAACACATCCTAAGTATCAATTCCATAGAAAAGCTTTAGTACCTTCAGCTGCAGGCATCTGTAAATCTTTGAAGGAAACCCTTCGAAATGTTCCACACATGTTACACACAAAAAGTTGCTCTGGATTATCATATGTACAAATCTGGCAGTGCCAAATCTTCCTTTGCCCTTTTGATTGATCCTCTTTAGATTCATCTGAAAATGAAATGCCCTATTCAGTGAGATTTGTAAGCAAAATCACAAATAACCGAAAAAAAAAAAAAATTGCATGGCATTTGCTGTCAGTTCCAAAACTTATGGTTTTGTTTTCTTCACAAAGACCAACGTGTATATTTCAAAAATATATCAAGGTTCACAATCCAAAATGACAACCATTTCACAGTGTTTTTATCAATTAGAAGGGTCAATTCAATGATATATTTAGTACCTAAAACTACAGTAGCTGTCTCAGAACCTGTCAAAGAAGAATTTCTGGTCGTTCCACACATGTCACATGCAGATAAATTCTTCGAATTATCATACGTGCAATTTAAGCAGCACCAAACATCCTCTTGTTTGTTCAAACCCTCTACTTCAGGTCCATCTGGAGATAGAACACTTAACTGAATGAGCAGTACATAAACTTTATTGAGAGACACAAACTAACAAGATCCATAATCCACAATGTTCTTATGACCTGGAAGGGTCAATTCTATGACATATTTTGAGTACCTGAAACCACAACAGCTATCTCAGAACCATTCAAAGAATAACTTTTCAACATTCCGCAAATGTCACATGCATGACAATTCTTTAGATTATCATACGTGCAACTTAAGCAGCGCCAAACATCGTCTTGTTCCTTCAAACCCTTCATTTTAGACTCATCTGGAAATGGAACAATCAATGAGATGTAAAAACAAATTGTGAAGATTAAAAAAGTATCAAGAATCACAACTACATGCAAAGAACATAAAAAGAGCCATTAATGGATGCAAAATTTCTCATCATCATAATTTCATCCTTACCAAATCATCAAAAATTTGAAGTTCATGTATGCACACTTAGAGACTTTTGTGCACATCTTCAAATGCATAGAGAGAGCAAATTTGAAATGCCAAGACTATGATAAGTGTAGAGAAATGAAGTTAGCCAAAATGGATACAGAAATAATAATGATCATGATCTGTAGTTCACGTGGTTATACTTCTTCAAAAACAAATATGCACTCAAAATTATGTGAGTTTGTGGGAGCACTATCAGGTATTTGACCTGCGGCATATGCAGCAATAGCTCTCTGCTTTCATGCCCCCTTTTGAAGAACCAATTTTTCATCTGCCCAGACATATGTAAAATTAACCCATTTTATCGAATGACAAATAATATAACTTTGCAATATCTATTATTTTGGGGAATTTAGTGTGAAAATGAATCTCTACTTCTTCATAAACTCACTTTACCTTGAATTAGTGGCCGAGCTTCAGAAGATGATTATCACAATTCACATGCAAGGTGAAGATGGAGAGTTGAAAATTGAACCATATTATAAGCTTAAATACTTCTTGGTACTTTCTTCACTACTTCCCGGAGGTTTGCTATCCCTTTTTAACAGACTATTTATTGCTAAACAGCTCATAGTAGCACTACATTGTGCCATTTCCTGAGTCTTTAAGAATGTGGCTTTCATTTTTTATATATATTTTTGTTAAAAACAAAATAACAAAATTGGTTTAGATTTAGGGTTAAGGTATTTTAATTTATTTATTTTTAAGTTTTATTTTGAATAAATTTACTTTAAAAGTTAAATTTTAAACAATAATGGCATTTTTCTTTTAGTTATACACTAATGAGGGTTTAGGTGGAAAACATAAGGCTTCTCCTAAATACTAGGCCATGCTTTATGGCAGAACACCTTACTGTTTTACGGCCAGCCATTTGCTTTTTACTTAAACCCTCTTGGGTAAAAGTAATATAGATCTTTTTAAAGTCCTATACATTTTTATAATGTTTAACATCTATTTTTGTCCATACACACTAAAGAAATGAAATAACACAATTAGATTTTTTCTCTATTTTTACTCCTAGTAAATTATTTTTTAATTCCCAAGTTTTTGGAGAGATTTACCCGTTTTAAACCAAGGAAATTGACTCCATTTATACTTTTACTATGCTGTGTAAAGGGAATGCCTCTTGTTAAACTACATGTAGTTTCTTTCTATAGACACATAAAATCGTACTAACATTATTTTGTACTAATGTTTTATTGTCACTAGTTGAGTAAATAGTTATGCTATTCAATTAATCTTTTATTATTTAATTAGATGTAACATTGGGTTAGACTAATTAAATAATAGTTATTTTAAGTTATTTAATTAGTTGGTGATGAACTAGATTAATATTATTTAATTAATCAAAAGCAGATCAGATTAATTAAATAATTTAATTATTTAATTATTGCAATTTCAGAATTTCCACCTCACATGAATAATTAAATTAAATAATATTTTACTATTTTACCTATATTCCCTCCACCGTTTCCAAAAATAAATACATTTCCCTCCCAATTTTTATGGTTGCAACAAATTACTGTTTTTAGTAAATGCAATCTTAGTCATTCATCTTAAACAAATTAAACCCAAACCCTCCATTTTCTCCTTGATCCTAAGAAAGTATTCTCATTCAATCTCCACTGTAGATCTCCTCCTCAAATCCTGGCCATCCATCCTCCCTGCCAAGGATTAGAAAATTGACACATCATCCTAAGCAAATCAAGCAATCATTTCTGATAGATATATGCTGCAAGAT
>CM021106.1:223224630-223325800 GCA_007115665.2 Sequoiadendron giganteum
AAATTTGGTAACTTTGTTCATTTGTATGCCATTGTTTGAATTTCATTGTTTGCTTACAATTATTTTTAAAATAGGAAGCATTGTGTTTCCGTTCCGTTTTCCAATTTAAGTTCTAATCTTCTTGTTTGCATTTCCTAACCAAACTCGTTAATATTTTCATTTTGTCACCAACACTACTCATCAATATATTCACTTTGTCACCAACACTACTCATCAATATATTCACTTTGTCACCAACACTATTCACCTGTTTGTAAATTACATTCTCACATTTTCATCTAACCGCCACACAAATAACTATATTCTCCTCAACAACTTGCTTTTGCTTTTTAGGCTTTTTCCGATTTCTTTTCTCAAAATTTGCAGTACGCTGTCTAATACTTTGTTGACGCAATCTGTGAACTAATAGTTGTTAGTGCTTATCATTGAGGGCTACAATAGTTTTCCTGAGGATCTCATCCTCCTCTTATTATAAAGATACAGAAAAAACGCGACCAGCATCTTCAGAAGCAAAGGATATAGTCAAACTATATCATATACCCTATGATCTTAACTTTGACATATTCTGTCACAATCTCTTCAATCTTCAGACACAATTTTTGCATCTTTCCTGTTTTAAGCCATTCATGCATTGATCTTTTTCATCCATGTCACTTGCCAAATTATCAAATTCAACACAGACATGATTCAGATAGGACTTGTCCATTTGATAGTACTTCCTTCCACCAATAATTTCTCAAACTCTGACGAGATAATTTTCCACTATTCGGAAGGGGCCTCTTAATGGTTGACAATACAATTTAATTGGGGATATGGTCCTTTTTTTTAATTTATCTAATTATGGTGATTATCAACCTAGACAAATTGTTTGATTTGGTTCGTACATACATTAGCAATTGATTTTAACTTGGGTCCATGTCTTGATTTCCATCCAGGTACGTCAATTTTTTTTAAATGATCTTGCTTCTACAATTATTTTATTGTGTTATACTGGTGGTCCTTGAAGGATACAATCAACCAACTTAGCTGCCACTAGTTTAAAAAACATTAAAAAGTCCTATTATATCATTATGATTATCATATGGATTATATTAATGGAATGGTCACTGCAAATCGAGCTCACTGTGTATATTTTGTAGAATTGTAGCTTCTTTTCACTTACTTTAATTTATTTTTAATTTTATTTATTTATTCATATTTAAAAGTTTAAATATATTGTTTTTTTCATTATTTTATTAACCTTTCGCTCACCATCCCCAAAATCCCGAAACTTTTTGCCATTCCTCATCCCCCCATTTCCAAAATTCAGATAAACACTGTTAATTAATTGATTGAAACTTTAATAATACTGGAAGGGGATACAAAATAGCCACAAGTAGTGTTTGATAGCATTTTGAGTAAAGGTCTATGTATATAAATGAATAAATATACCATATATCAAGCCCTTAATGACACTAATGAATATTGTAATCAACCCATCAAGAATTCCCAAATCGTAATTACATTTTCCCTCAACTTAGAATGTATAAATCCCAACATAAAAACCACTCAACATACAAACAAGCTGCACCAGACGAACCCCAGTACAGATAGGCCCTTCATTTCATCACTGAAACATAGTACTCTTGGGTTACCACCTGCAAGAAGAGTAGCAATGCTCTACCCCATGCATTCTTTATGAGTTGCTGGATTATAGGTTTTTAGATCAGGATTCAAATGAACACTTTGTACCAGCAAAGGATTCTTTGTAGATTCAGAACCAGAATTCTTCTCCTTCAGTGCTCTAAAGATACTTTTAATTCTTGTTTTGTTTGTATATGCCTATTGCAGACATTTCTGACATCTTATCCCTTACCGTGATGGCGAAACATGCAGCACCATAAGACTTATTAGTTATTACCAAATCCTCAAAATCTAATCCCCATAACCTCTATGCTCATTCAATGGCAACATAGCACCTGCAGACCATGTGGCCATAACCAACTTCATTTAGTAACAACGGAATATAAGACTTTCAAGTTTCAACAATCATTTTGCTAATGGAAAATCCCACACCTATCTAAATCCAGTGACAAACATTACCGTTAGAATTCAATCTTGTTGACAATGCTATTAACAAAATAAAGAAAGCACACCGTCATTCATACATAAGATTGCTTAATCTGTATGCAAAGTATTTACAAAATAGTATCAAAAACACAAATAGCCAAATTAAACAAAGAAACACATAATCAGCCAGAGCCATAATAGAAATGCAGTAGGATCAGAGATCTGTCATTTCAATTTTATCCTCACTTACAAACAAACAAGATTTAGATTATTATAGGCAGTCATTACAAGTAAGTTACAAAACTAATTTGTAATTTTTTGTGTATCCCAATTTCTTTAGGTTGCCTTTGATTAACATTCATAAAAAGCTTGGTTACCGAATCGTCACCCTTTCCTGAGCGATTCCCGTTTGGAAATGTTTCGGGTATTGAAACGGAATCAAATCGCTCTAGAATCGGACAGGAATCGACAAATGCTCTGTGGGTTCGATTCCAAAAACACAAACGTGATTCCCGACGTTTTTCAGCTGACGTGGCGACTCAAATGCGTTTTTTGACCCTTTTTTCATCCGGCCTTTGACTTTTCCCTCGATTTCTATGAATTTTAGGGCGAAATTACTTGTCAAAGACGCGGATTTGGCGTGTGAGTTGTATCTTGCAGATTACGAGACTCAAAAACGCAGAAAGAAAACGCCAAAGAGTTTGACGGCTAACAAAAAACGCAGAGAAACGAAACAAAAGAGTTTGACGGCATGCGGGCAGAGAAAGATAGGAGGGCACGCGACAAAGAGGAAATGACAGGCACGCAGGCAGAGAGGGAACAGGAGGGCACGCGGCAAAGAGGAAACAGGAGGGCGCGCGGCAAAGAGGAAACAGGAGGGCGTGCGGCAGACAAAGAACACGCACGAGCGCGACCAGGTAGGGGTTTCTCATTTTTTTTTTTGTATTGTTTTAAATTTACACACTAAAATGTAAATTTTAAAATTTATAATAGTTAGTAACTTAGTATATAATAAAATTTATAATAGTTAATCTATATATTATATTTATTATTTAAAATATAATTTTATATATTAATTATTTAATATTTTGTGATGTCATATTTAAAAATTTTACTTTTAATATGAATAAATAATTATTATAATTTAACTTTTATTTATAGTTTTTATTTTTTGATTCTTATATAAATAATTATTATATTAAATTATTAATAAATAATATAATATTCATATATTATTTTTAGTATTCATATATTATATTATATAATTTATAAATTTTAGAATTATTTTATTGTTTAGAAATTAAAATCTTAGATTTGCACAATTTAGATTTATAAAATTTAGATTTAAAAAATTAATAATTTATACAATTTAAGATTTTAAAAAATTATAATTTATACAATTTAGATCTAAAAAAATTATAATTTATTGCTTAGATTTATATATTCTCTTAATAATTTTTAAATTTAAAATTTGTAATTGCAGGTTTAGAGATTGTTTCTATTTTCTAAATATCATGGCAAACAGTTCAGCTTCCGTCGGTAATACTAATCCCTCATTGAAGTTTGATCCGGCTTCACCGCTATGGAGACATGTAGAAATAGTAGAGCAAGTTTCAGGTGGGGGGACATGTGTTTGGGTATGCCCTGGGTGTGAAACGAAATACACTAGTTCTTATAGCCGGGTGAAATTGCATTTGTGTGGAGTTACTGGGAAAGGAATTAAACCATGTCCAGGAAAAAATAAAATACCTATAACACCTGAGAAAATAGCAAAATATATTGCAGAGCAAGAGGAAGCAGATGCAAGGGTTCAAAAAAAAATGGGGCATCCATCAAGTACAGGAAAGGGGGTACCATCTACTTCATCTCAAACACATATTGGTTGTCCTAACATTGTAGTAGAAAGCCATCCCTTTTTGAGAGTAAATGAAGTTGAAAATGTCAATGAGGGTAGTGTTTCGAAGAGAGCAAAGGGACCATTGGAGAAGGCATTTAATAATGATGCAAGACAACTTGCTGACCAAGCCATTGGAAGATGCCTCTATGCAAATGGCATCTCTTTCAATGTTGTTAGATCACCTTATTGGCAAGACATGATTAGAAAAGCAAATGAAGCTCCAAAGGGGTACACAAGCCCAAGTTATGAGAAGGTGCGCACCACTATATTGGCAAAGGAGGTAAAACATGTAGAAGATGCATTATATCCCATCAAAGCCTCATGGAAAGAAATAGGTGTGTCTATTATTTCTGATGGATGGAAAGATGCAAGAAATAGACCATTGATTAATTTGATTGCAGTGTGCCCTAAAGGGGCAATGTTTCTAAAGGCTATGGATTGTGAGGGGCAGGTAAAGGATGCACAATTTATTGTTGACATCCTTCTACAATGCATTAATGAAGTGGGGCCTCAAAATGTAGTCCAAGTTGTAACGGACAATGCAAAGAATTGTAGCTCTGCTGGTATGATAGTTGAGTCACGATTCGAACATATATTTTGGACACCTTGTGCCGTCCATTCTCTCAACCTCATGCTACAGAAGTTGGGTACAAAAATAGTTTGGATCAAACAAATCTATGCTGAAGCTGAAGAGATCCAAATGTTCGTAACAAATCACCACATGTCGCAAGCTATCTTTAGATCATTCTCGCGACTAGAACTACTGAAGGTAACTCAAACTTCAAACATTGCATTTTTTTAATGTTATGTTTTACTTCAATAATTTATTTAGAATACATATAGATATATATTTTGATTTTAATTATTTACCTTTTATTTTCAAATAGGTGGCTGAGATTAGATTTGCATCCAACACAATCGTCTTGAGACGACTTGTGAAGGTGCGAGAGGCACTATCTGCTATGGTCATTAGCCAACCATGGTCTATATGGAGGCAATCAAACAGTGAGAGGGCAGCAAATATAAAACATAAGATTCTAGATGACATTTGGTGGGATTGGGCAGAGTATCTTCTTGCTTTCACCAAGCCCATATTGAGCATGATACGCTTTACTGACATGGATAAGCCATGCTTGGGGGAGCTTTATGATGGCATTGACTCAATGCTTGAGAAGATGAAAAGCATTATAAGTGCAAAAGAGCAAGATCCTGAAGAAACCTTCTTCAAAGAGGTGCATGCAATTTGTGTTGACCGGTGGAACAAAATGACCACCCCACTCCATCTTCTTGCCTTCTCATTGACTCCCAAATTTTACAGCCACCAACTCCTTGCTATACCAAACAAATTGCCACCATACCGTGATATAGAAGTCAACGATGGGTTTAGTAAATCTCTTGTTAAACTCTTCCCTGATCCTGAGATAGAAGATGTAGTTTCAAGTGAATTTGCTAGCTTTTGTGACTCTAATAATCATTCTCCTGCTGCTGTCCGTGACAAATATAATAAGGATGCTCACTCTTGGTGGTACCTCCATGGCTGCAGGATGCCACACCTCCAAATTCTTGCAATAAAAGTCTTATCTCAAGTAAGTTTTAACTTTTTAAGTTTTATCATTTAAAAATTTAAAACTAAAATGCGTTATTTTCAAATTTGAAGTTTGATTTACATTTTTTCTTAATTTAACAACTCTAATGAGAGCTCCCTTCACTTCAATAGGTTGCTAGTTCTTCTTCAGCTGAGCGGAATTGGAGTACATACTCCTTCATCCACTCAGTCAAGCGCAATCGATTGGCATCACACAAAGCAGAGGAGCTAGTTTATGTTCATTCCAACTTGCGCCTTCTTACTCACAAAGAGGATGAGTACAAAAAAGGGGCAGCAAAGATGTGGGATGTAGAACCGGAGCGAGCTGACCTAAATCTATCTTTGGCTGCAATTGCACAATCTTCTTTAATTTTTGAGGAGTCAAGTAGTCAACATACTTTTAGTGCAAGTGCTAATGTGGTTCCATCATCTAATGTTAATGTTGATGATGATCTTAGTCTTGATGATGAGCCATCTGATGGAATTGCAGATTAGTGAATTGGTTACTGTTTGTATTTTTTAAATGTTAAACAATGATTATCTATCATGACATTCAACTTTGATCCTTTTGATATTGAAAACTGAATTTAAATTAGTATATTATGTTTCAAAAATTGAAATTTGTCATGGTTTTGTTTATCATACTTATTGGTATACGACATTCTAAACTTAATTTTGTTTCTAGGGTGCATATATATATATATATATATATATTGTATTTTTGTATGGACGTACCCGATTCCGTACCCAACCCCCAATTTTTTTTTGCCGTACCCACGTACACGTGCCCGTACCCGATTCGGCAACTTAGATAAAAAGTAATCACAATTAAATTTTGCAGCTTTAAAGGCTGCCCCAACAGGTACCCTCACCACTTGTCAAGGCCACCGAAATTGTTAAACCACCATATTTTCAAGCTTCTAATGTAAACAAGCAATTTCCATGGTACATTAACATCAACATGCTTACCATAAGGAAACATAAATGCATCATAATACATTCCTTACCACACCACTCTTTACCTTAAAGAGTCTTGTAGATGAGACTTTTGATGCTATTTTAGTACTTCCAAAGGAAATATGCCATTTCCATGATACATTAATATCAACAAGCTTACCATAAGGAACATAAATACATCATAAGATACTCCCTACCACACAGCTCTTTACCTTAAAAAGCCTTGTAGATGACACTTCCAAAGTTATTTTAGCACCCACGAACTAGGTCTAGTTATCTCATTATGCATGAGTGCATCCAGATTGAGGCATTGTAAAGCATTACTTTATCAACAAGCAAATTGTCAAAGAGGTGAGGAGAGCTCTAGAGCTGGTTGACGAAGACAACAGTCATCCTCAATGAACGTTCTTGGAGTTACTCCTCCTTTGCATGATTTAGTCATATCAGTAACTTTTTTCTCCTTAATAACTCTAAGCTCTAGTTTCTCCAAATTTAACTTTATTGTACATATAAATCTATTTTAATTTTAATTTTCTTGTGTGTGTGTATGAGTTCTGTTGGTGACTTTTAGCGGGTGACTTTTTTTGAATTTTTTAATTATTTCCTGTCCTTGGAGATGTGGCTCAATCTCTGTCTTGGAATTGATGTTGTTTGTGATTTATTTCCTAATGTCTATTGGAGTGACCCCACAATTATCTCCTAAGTATGGTTGGTTAGTCTTGAGTGTGACCTGTTTTATGGCACACAAAACTACAGTAAATGCAGGCTTTAATGGAGAAGATGGAAAGAATGGTAAAGTTTTTTCTGGTTCAAATTTTGAAGGAGACATTCATGGATAGAAAGGTCAGGGGTTCAAGAAACCTTTCCTTCAAGATGTGCATTGTGTGATTGGAGGAACATACAATGATACCAAAGTATGCACATTTCTCTGCTAGAAGCTACCAGAGCAGTGAAATCAACAGCTTGTTTGGGAGAATGATCTGTAAAACTGGATTGAGGAGACATTTGGACAATTAGGGTCATGCCATTCTAGCTTGCAAAGTGTAACCAAGATGCCTAATGAAGGAGTTTGTCATCAAACCAATGTAACAATGAGTTTCTGGATAGTGCCCTACATCTTTCCAAGTTTGATTCCACTCACCAAAGGCCTCATAAATGAGTCGTGTTGCAAGGGCAAAATAAATGTGAAGATGAAATCAAAAGTTGAATATGATTGCATATTCAGATTGCTATAAAAATATCATGCAATTTAAATAAGGGCGTCTTGTTTCAAGTACCTATGCAAAAGTTATGGATTCCAGAAGAACTAGCTCAAAGTGCATTGGTAAAGTGGCGAATTTGAATTCTCCACATGGTGAACTATGCTGTACCTAGCAAAACCTTACTAGTAAAGTGACAAACTCTTCATGGAAGAAGTGAATTTGTCACTGGTAAGTGGTGAACACTTCTTTGTGTGGGCAGAGAGTTAGATTTTGGAAAACCAAATGTTTTCCCTTCCATTTTAGCAGCTGATATTCCATCTCTGGGCATTCAGGATGCAGGGGGCATTGTTATGAACCTTCTCCATGTATTGGAAAGGGTTAGACACTCATGTTAGTGGTGATAGAGCCATTTTTAGAAGACATTGCATGTGTATGCAACTCTGATATAGCAAGGGAGTGTTCGTTGAGGTGTGTGTGAGCTCCTTAATACATTGTGGAATTTGTTGAGACCAAGTTGGTCATTGTAAGACCTCTGTATTATCTTTTTACATAGTGGAATACTAAGTATATGCTTCCTATACTAAAAGCTTTTCACCCAAAGTGGGTTTTCTCCAGGGTAAATGTGCTGTTCCAGATTTGTGTGTGTTTGACATATTTGATTTTCACATTGTCTTGGCATTTAGGTCTCTAGTTTATGATATTATACATGCCTCTCGAATGTTGAAGTCCATTGCTTATGGTATTTTGTGAAGTTAATGGGTGTTAGGAGGTCTAGATAGTCAGATCCATTGTTGGTAAACCTGTGTGAGGAATATCCTCCCAAATTATAGATCACTGAAATATCCACCAAAGAAAGATAGGAACAAGGTAAGTAGTCTCCCTTTCCCAAGAAACTACAGGTTATTTATCCTAATGCTAAAATGATTGATGTAGCTAGGAAATAAGAGGAAAGGCTCAGAAATGTTGCAGTTTTTTTTGTTTGTCTAAATGAAGAGTTTCTCTCCCTCTAGGAAATCCTTTGACAACTAGGTGGCTTCAGTGTGGAAAAAAATTGAAGTTTCATGGTTATTTTTAACCCTAACATGCAAAAAAGGGTCTAGAAAAGATCCTTCAGGATTATGACCCACTGTGTTTTCAAAGCCATTTCTTGGAGCCCAAAGAAAGTTGTTAAGTCAACTCTTAGATGGGTTGAAATCTCTAACATTCCTCCTCAATTGTGATTCATTCTTCCACACGATTTGAAACCTGTGGGTGAAGTTTGCAAATAGAGGAAACTAAATATACCCTTTTTCACTTGAATACAAGGGTTCTAATGTCTATCAACCCAAATATTGAATTTCCTGACATTCTTTGTTATAAATTTGTAAAAAAACATCTTCCAATGTAATATGAAGCTATTGGGTGAACTTAATTCATGTTTTTTATGCAAATGTAATTGACATTTAAGGAAGATTGCCCTCTTATAATGATGCCTTCTAAGGAACATTTCAACCTTTATGAAGACTTCTGAATCTAATTCATCGTGCACTTCTCAATGGAAATTTTGTATTAAAGCTTCACAAAAATTCTTCAAGACTGTTCGAAAGACTAATGCCTTGTCTAGAAAAATCTAGGCCAAAGATTTTGACGAAAATTTAATTAGAATTGGGGAAAAAATTGCAATTTGAACCATAGAACTTAAATTTGCAAGAACAAGTTAGTGTTGCCAAACATAGATGGAGGTGCTATCAAATCTCCGTTGCCCAAGATTTGAAAATAAGCTCCAAGATGACTTGGATTTTTTTAAGTGGACAAAGGCTCTAAATATTTCTTTAACCTTCTTAGAGCTAAGTTTATTAGGGAAAAAATTGGCCCTACTTAGGTGGGCAGGTCTCTAGCTGATAAATCTGGTAAGATCAACAGTACTTTCTTGTCCTATAAAAAAAAACTCACTTCTGATGCTAGAATGAATATATTGATAAGGCTAGAAGACTATGTATGAATATTATCCCAAAGAAACTAGAAGAGGAAGATCTTATGGCTCTTGAAAGAGCAATAATTAATTTGTGGGGGGGTGGGGGGTAATTTTTTTTATAAATTCTTTAAATGGTTAAGTCCCCAGATAGTGATGGCTTTCCCTTGAATTTTATAAAAGCAATGTTGATTGGGTAGCAGAAGATCTTCTATAAGTAAATAATGAAGCTATCTGGGCTAAAAACTTGGGCAAAGATATTAACAGGGAACCAATTAAAATAATTTTTAAGGATGGTGATAGATCTCTTGTGAAAAACTGGAGACCTGTCACACTGTTAAATGTCTCTTATTAAGTCTTGGCTTAGGTGAACATCGTTAGATTAACGAAAAATTTTCCCTATGATTGTGTCATGGTTTTAGATAGAATTTGTAAAAGGCAGATATATTCTGAAAGAAATTCTAACAAGATGAGGACTAGAATGAGATAAAATTTATAGGCAAAATGCTTGAATGGTTTTGCTAGATTTCGAAAAAGCTTATGATAGAATAGAATGGCCTTTTACTCTTTTGGTTTTAAGAGCTGTAGGATTCATAGACAAGTTCTATAGAATTGTTAAGGTCCTATTCAAAATGCCTCTGCTCAAGTAGATATCAATGGAACCTTATCTGATCCCTTTTTCTTCTAGAGATCTGTAAGGCAGCGCTGCCCAAGAGCCCATTCATTGTTTGTTATTGTTGTAGAAAACCTTCATTACTTACTGAGATATGATTCATTTGATCTCCTATGAAAGGAATCAGCCTTCCAAATGGCTCTTACCTTGTTGATATTTCATTTGCTAATGGCACCTCTCTATTTCCTTGTATTTAGGAGAACTTCTCTAATATGTTAAATACACTTGACTTGTATTGTTTGGCTTCAAGATCTAAATTGTCTGGACAGAAAATTGTTGTTAACATTTGGTTTGATACCCCTCCTTCCTGGCTCGACAAAATTGGTCAAGAATGTAGGGTCCTAATAAAGTGATGAGATATTTGGGAATCCCCTTTGTTGTTTCCCCTTCACCTCATGAGATGTAGAATTCGATGGTTCAAAAAATTGAAAAAAATAAAAGATTTTAATAACAAGATCATCTCCTCACTATTGCTTGTAGGTTTCAAACATGTCAAAAAGATTCTTTCCTTTCAGCCTGTATTGTGCATTTGCCTGGTTATTTGGGAGTTGTCAAGTTGATAAATTACATAAGATGATAAGAGACTTCCTGTGGTTAGGACTTGCAGTTAACTAAGACTGGTGTTGCCTTAGAAATTAAAAAACTTGGAGGAATGGGGCTTAGGAATTTAAAACTATTTGGTGTGTTCTTAGCTGTTAAATGGATTTTAAAATCCTTTGAAAGAGATGAACCATGGAAAGTCTTGCTTAGGAATAACATTTGCGATGTTGTACCATAAAATAAGAAATCTTGGAAGGGCCTTCATCCTCATGATCTGTCATTTGAGAAATTCTTTGTGACACTTGCAAGATCAACTGTTTTTTATAGCATTTGGAGAGCATGGAAAGTAATCAAAGATCTTTGTCGAGCCAGAACGCATTTTATAAGAGGGGCAACAGTATTCAGCACTATGTCTTGGTAGAGCCTACAGTATAAGAATAAACATTCAGCACTGATTCCAAGATGCTTTGCCAAAGCCTGGTTTTCAGAAGGCATTCAAACATTGGGTGATCTATTCAGAAATGGAAAAATTATATCTTGGAAGGAAGTTAAGAAAAAGTTCATGATCTCTAATTCTCAGAAAATAACTTATTTTATTTTGATGAAAGTAGTCAGCAATTTTTCTAATCAGATCAAAATTAATTTTAACACTAAAATTTTAAATAATATCAATTGGAATAATGGTACCTCAATGACCAAAATTTCCAGTAGAGCTCTCTATGATATACTAATTTGTAACCAGGAGAACCTTTTTTTTTTAAATAACATGTGGTGGGTTAACTTCTCTCATTTCTAACAGAAGAAAAGATTGTTATTTGTCTGGTCTGCTTGGATTGAGCCCAAGAAAGCTTGCTTTTGATAGTAGTTACTTTTGCAAAAGTTGACTATTGGGTCTGTGCTGAAAACTTTTTGTTTAAAACTGTTGTATATTCTCTGTGCGATTCTGAAGAGTCTTTCTCTCATCTTTATTTTTACCACCCTTTTGCCAGAAAAAAAATGAGTTTTTTAATTTAAGGACTATGTTAAGTGGGCCAGGAAAAATGTCTTATCTTGGTATGATATTGTGTTGGGCTATTTGAAAGGTCTGAGTAAAAAAATCAGTAAATTTTGGCTTGTTTTATCTATCTAACATTTATGGTTAATTTGGAGAAATAGAAATAATGAGCTGTTTCAAGGTAAAAGAAGGCTACTTGATGACTTTATGTTGTTAAGTCACCTCTATTATTATCATTTTGCAGATTACAATGCTTCTAAACATTTCTAAAGATTAATTATACAAGCTGATCAATCAAGGATCAATGAATCTCACCAAAGAAGGTATAAAGCATGCAGAGTGGTGGCCCAAGTTTGTTAATGATGAACAGGTAGATGCTAGTGAGCAGAGAGCTGGTACCTTGCAGAATGTTCCCAGCTGCTCTAAAACAACAGGTCAGTCTGCTAATGAGGAACCTATGATTGGATGTGTGATGACAAAGTGGCAGAAAGAATCGATTAACTATTTATGCAACACTTTATTGATCATAATGCAGGCATTTCTCTTGTGGAACAAATGAACCTGAATAAAGAACTGACAATAAGGCTGTGACTGATAAGCAAAATCTGAAATAGACTGTTCAAGTGTGATGTAATTAGAGTATAAAACTATACATACAAAATCCAACTCTAAGACTGAGACTGATAAGAAAAATCAGAAATAAACTGTTTAATGTGATGAAGTTTAACCATAAAACTTTTATATACCTCTTGACAAAATGTCTATAAGTGCTTTTAAATGAATCCCTCTGACTTTTTGGCTTTAGCTTTTTGGCTATTATATTGTGACCTTTTGTCAACTATCAAGCAATATAAATAAAATAAGCAAATTGTCATTGAAATCAGTCACAAAGAAGTCCCAAAAAACTGCATATGTGGATATGGACTGAACAAGAGCCGGGTCACTGAGTTCTATTTAATATGTTTCTCCTCCCTATCTTTTCCATGTGCATTACACAAACTTCCAATTCCAATATTGAACACAGTATGTATATCCATGTTTAAACTTTTCTCAAAGATTTACAATCAATTGATAAATTATTAAAAAATTATGCATGACAAACAAAATTTAAGTGTATTTGTTTATGGAGGAGACTAGGTGCATCTTTCATGTTTCATAAGCATACATCAACGCCATTTGTTTCTTTCAGATTTTTTGTGATATGAATGCATTTTTTCAAAAGTAAATTGGAGTTTAAAGCAGTTCTGTCATACACCACCTATAAGACAACACCTCCTCATTGATACATAAACTGATGCTATTTCTTGTTATTTCACTCCTTATTAGATAATGTTTGATGTTATTAGCTATTATGGAATATTGTTAGCTTGTTGTTGGGAAATTGTGTCAATATTGCAAATAAAAAGTTAGTTTGGGAGTTTCTCAAATCTTGTTATATTATTTGACTGGCCACATATATAGGAATTCTTGTAATGCAAAAAATAGCCCATGACATAATTTTTATATGGAATTGGAGCCATTTTGAGGCCTTAGGGGCCTGTGACTATAATTTCAGATTTAATTTGCACTAGAGGAGTGAAAGATGGTTTGGGAGATTGTATATGGTGCAGGTATTGTAGAATTTGATGTTGAAGTAGTAAAGTGGGTATATGGTCATATAATTCTTCTTACTGTAGGAAACTCCTGACTGTTTGTGCTAAAACAGCCTGTAATTGTTGTCAGGTCCATTATACCTTAAAGTTCCCAGACCTGAGCCTTCTGAGTTCACTCCCTGACAGCACCAGCAGCTGCCAAGGTTGCACTTAAAGCCGGTGATCCAATCAGTATTCTAAAATTTGAAAATTTGGACATGGTGAAAACTCGGCAACTTAAACTTTTGACTGAGTCTTGGGATTCCACCAAAAAACAGCAAATAAAGAATTATATAAACACAGAAAAGTTAAACATTGCATGAGACGCATAAAGAATGAATTTAGAAAATACACAATTATATTTTGATCATAGCAGCATTACTTGTAATCCAGATTGACTCAGCAAACCAAAACCATAAATGGAATGCAATTACACAGGATTTGATTGAGAAACTAAAAACAGCTGAATTTTTTGTTAAAATTGTTGGTGTAAATAGGTAATTTTCCTACCTAGTTAATTAGTGGGGTCCTATTTACATGTTAAGTCCACTTAGGTCCTAAGCATATTTAAGTTGTTTAGATAAGATTTTATCCTTTTAGCTTTTATTAAATGTTAGGGTCATAGGTCATCTAATGATGGCTCATGTCATTTAATAATGACACCAGCCATTTAACGTTTTGCATTTGGTACTTCATCTCACCTTGTCTATATAAGCAAGGTCATTGTACACCTTTGTAATATACCTCATCATAATATTTGATAGATCTTAATATCAAGCAAACTCATTTATTGCATACTCTCTTGTGGAAGGTTTTCATTGTTTTTGCAGGTGGTCTTGGGTGTCGAGCTAATCTTCAGCTCCTACATGGTATCAAGGCATGACTAGCTCCTACATGGTATCAGAGACGTGGCCATGCAAATTATTTCTCAAATTTGTGGGTATAGTTATTGTCAGATAAGAGATCTTGGTGGTTTTTAGTAAAGTTGAGTATGCTCTTCTCTTGCACCATAGGATGATCTGGAGAATCAAAAAAACTTTAAAAAATACCAGATTTGGGGTCTTTTTTCCTGGCTTTGTATTGCATGTTCATTTTGGAGCATTTTGGGTCAAAACAGCCTTCCATTGAATCTAGAAGGCCCAAAAACCCCCATTTTCATATAAAATACTTCATATTTTGAAGAAAAAAAAAAAAATCTTACCAATTTTTTTAATTTTTGAACGACTATTAAATTTGATGGCCAAATGACCGTCATGAAGGGCTGTGTTAGATTTGATAGTTACAGTCGTCATACCAAAGCTTAGCCCAATCCACCAACTTCTAGTCGCATGGGCCAACCACCCGCCAACCCTTAGTGGGCTTAATTTTGGCCCCTCAAGCCTATTGGGCCATAATTTTTTACTTGGGTATCGGATTTTTGAAAACGAGGTATCATCGGAAAGCTAGTTCCAAGCACTTTCCAATGGTGTAGGTTTTATTATCATATTTTACTCTTGGAATATTTTATTACTGTTTGAAGTCAAATCTCCCATTTGGACCACCGAGCTCATAACTTTTTGCCTGGATCTCCGTTTTTTGTGATTTTTGTGGCATTGAAAAGATATTGAGGGGCTCTATCATTGTGCACATGCACTCTTTCTAGATTCAGGCTTAGGCATATTTTATTCAGATTTTTGCATATTTATATTTGCATTAATTACTTGGACATCTTGACTCCTAGAGAGGTTCTATCTTTTTGGGAAGGCTTCATTTGTAGTATACATCATGTTTGGGGGTTTCTAATTGGTATTGAAGGTTAATGTCTTTGTAATTTTGGAGATTTTTCATAGTTCATTATGGGGTTTTCATTTCATCCTTATGTATTTATATTGAAAAGGGAAAACTACAAAGTTACAAACAATGGAGAGATGGCATCATATAACATCTTCATTGCCACATTTGCATGGTCTTGTTCCCCCTCTTGGTGCTGATAGTAAGAAATTTGCTTGGAATTCTAAAAAGGATCATGTCTTAGGAGTTATTGCTATTCATGTAGATGATGAAATTTTGAATGCTATTGTTCATTTTGAGTCTCCTCATGTTCTTTGGACTAACATTTGGGAGATATATGGAGATCCTGATACTCAGCCATTCCCAAATGATCCTATTTCAGATTGTCTTGTACCTCTTCATTTTTTAGAATGGTTACCCTATGATTATGATGTTAGTGTTTTAAAGATTAGATAAACAACTGAAAGCACTCAGAAAATGCAACACATGAGACAATAAACACAGCAAGATACCCTAGGAAAACCCTCCTCCTGAGAGAGAAAAACCCAGCAAATATGTCTTCTATATAATGAAGGAATAAGAGCATAAATCTGCTTACAACTCAAGCCCAGCTCATGGCCAAATTTGATACAATGAATAATAGCACCTCTCCTAGATGCAAAGTTACAATTGAGTATGCTTCTCCTTGAAATCGGCCTGCTGCTGCAAGATGATGCTCTGCTGCTCAAGTGCGAACTTCTGTAGGAATGCGAATTATGCTGATTGAACTTGATGATCAAATGGACAAGGTCGACCTTGTATATATACAAAATGAGGTGACTCCTCAATTAGGTCGGCCACCTTAGGAGAATAATTAAATTACAAAAAAATGCTAAGGAAGGTCGGCCCAAGGATGATCATAAATTAAATACAAAAAGTCGGCCTCCTCTCAAGCATATATAAAAATTGAATAGCTATAAAGCTACATTCAATTTTATTATCTTCTTGGAAATCGTGTGTGCTAGGAAGTAGACTCCTACGGCTGCATTATCATCAACATATGATACTATTCAGGAGTTTGAAGATTTGGAGTACTTTGAATCTTCAAATGAGAATGACGAAGTTTCTTCATATGCTCCTTCTTCTCCTTCAAAGATAGTTGTTGATCCTTCACCTTCAGTGATTCCTTGTGCAGAGTCATTGATTGAGGCTCCCATCATTCATGTTCAGCAAGCCCATTTATCTTTTGTTGGTGATTCATTGAGAACTTCCAGTGATTCATTGCAACAGGTATCTCATTGTCTTCTTGATTGGGATTCCTATTTATCAAACATTGCATCTTTGTTTGTGGAATCTTACATTTTAGATTTGGAAGACACATTTAAGGGGTTAGCTCTCCTCCTTGATGACAATCATTGCACAACTGTTGTCAAACCATCATTGTCTTTGGATCTTGTGCAACATCAATTTCCACATAGTCCTAGTTTGTCACCTTCTTCATTGATTCGGCATGTACCTAATTTGATTGTGGCATCTTCATCTTCAGTGGATAAGGAGACACATGAGCATCTTTCAGACACATCATCATACATGTTTATGCTTATTTCTTTCAATTCCTCTCCGGAATGGAAAGCATTCCTGCATTTGTACTTGGTTTTGTTTCCTCCAAAAGGGAGACAAGTTGTTTGTCAACATTGGATCATGTTTTGTCTTCAAGCACTCACCGTTTTTGTAGGAGATTATACATTGTGGGGGGGTTACATAGTCTCTCTATTTCCCTCTTATGGGGGGTTACATAGTCTCTCTATTTCCCTCTTATGGGGGGTTATCAATTGTATATTCATGATGGTTGCAGTCCTTGGGGGTATCATTGAGTCATCCATACATCATCCTTGTTTATATCTTTTCTGTTTTGGAGAGGGGTTTTTTCCCATGTGGTTTTTCTCCTTTTCTCCATTTGTGAAAGATTACTTGTACATGGGTACTTAAAATGGCCTCGCAACTAGGACCTTTTCTTGCATCTTTACATTATTTGCATAATAATCTTCTCCCTAAGTTGCACTTAAAGGGGGTGTTGGTGTAAATAGGTAATTTTCCTAACTAGTTAAGTAGTAGGGTCCTACTTACATGTTAAGTCCACTTAGGTCCTACACATATTTAAGTTGTTTAGATAAGATTTTATCTTTTTCGCTTTTATTAAATAGTCCTAGGTCATTTAACAATGGCTCATGTCATTTAATAATGACACCAGTCATTTAATGTTTTACATTTGGTACTTCATCACACCTTGTCTATATAAGCAAGGTCATTGTACACTTTTGTAATATGCCTCGTCATTTGTGATGTCCCCTTGTAATTAGACACCTGTACGTCAGTGGATTAGCCTATCATGTCGACCCTCGTAGGCTAATGGTTCTAGATAGAGGGTCACTTGGACGGGCACTTGGTTGTCAAACTGAAATGTTGATCTCCGGAGTATGGTGGCAAGGTGAATTGTTGTGTTTGGCATGATACTTGTGCTTAAATTAATGATACTCACCTTTTTTTTCACCATCCTTGGCCTAGGGACCACGTGTCTTTACAATGAAGGGGTCACTTTATATTTTTCAGTTACTATTCATTCATAAAGTGAAAAAGTTATAACTTAAGTGAATAGTGTTCACTTTTTATGAATAGTGTTTCAATGTAAAATTATAAATATCAAGAGAGAAAGTTCGACCCTCTTCATGCATTGATGACTTTTGCTTCATGAACTTGGGAGTGTGGCTTTGGAGGAATAGGGAGGCTAGGGTTTCCTGATTTCTTGCAGTGGGTAAGCCTGGAGGGGGCTTGGTTCTTCGTTTGGAGCTGCTTGGGGGTGTGAAACACCACCTTAAGGTTGCTGGTCAATTTTTGGTTGCTTCATTTGGAGACAAAAATTGCTGTTTGCAGGTTATTCAAGCTATTTTTTAAGTGGGTTTTGGCTGCCATAGACTTCAATCACGTTGCACGGGAGCTGTTTTTCTTTTTGAAGAGTTTTGGGGCCATTTTGAAAAGCTACAACTAGTCGCCCTTTCTTGAGGGTTTCATCAGCACAAAGGAGAGAAAACGCCTATCTTGAGTGGCTGCAACTTCACCAAAAGGGGACACCCTTACCCTAGGAAGCTTTCCATTTTGGATTTTGGTGGGAGAAGTTTGTATTTCAGCTGGTGTGAGCAATTTATTGGGGTTTGGTACTGTAGCAAGTTACTATTCATAGTGTTATATGGCTGTAAGTTAAAGTTTGGTAAAAGATATATTTAGTTTTTAATTAGATGTAAGTCATTTTGTGTATGCATCTTATTATGTAATGAAGAAATCATATTTGGCCACGAAATTGAGCAATGTATTCAAAGTTGTTTCAGTAGTCTAGTTTATTTGAAGTTTTCCATTGCATGTATATGCTTGTTGGTACCTTTTTATGCATTATTGGCAAACAAACTCAAAGACAAGAAGGAAGAAATAAAACTAAAACAAAAATCAAACCTATAAAACTCAGTGAAAACAAATCAGCAAAGTGGTGGAACACTACAGTGGTATCAAAGTTTTGATCCTACCATCCTAGAGGGTTAAAGTTTCACATGAGAGGTCATTATAGGTACTACACTCGCAGAAGGGCGGAGCAAGTAGACAATTGGCAAGAGGACAACCCGTTTGAAGATATACCAGTAGCAAAAATGGGTGATAGGGAAGAAGAAGGTCCACCAAGAAACGAAAGAAGAAATGAGGACCAAGATGACCGTGAGCTTTTTAGACACTTGGCAACGGGATAGGAACAGGTTGCAATGGTTGTACAAGCACTTATGACACAGTTACAACAAATGAATACTCAAGGAAGACAAAACCAGACACTTGATGATAACAGGAGCATGGTTGGGACCCTCAGGGCACAACGAGCACCCACTCGTACTACTGATAGGCCTACACTTCCTACCTTTTTGACAAATGAACCGGAAGAGGAAAATGTTGAAGAAGAGGGTGAGGCAATGTTTGCAAATAATATCATGGCAGCAAATGATGAATGGCAGTTATTGACACCACGGGTCAAGGAGCGCATCAACTTCGACAAATTTGTAAGTCAACGAAGAGAGCATTACTGGACAAGGCAAGATAGGAGGCCTCGGAATCAAAATAGAGACCTGAAACATGCCACTGGTAAACTCACATTGCCTACATTCGATGGCAGTGGTAAGACCACAGCATAGGCTTGGGTCCACAAGTTGGATACGTTCTTGACTCTTCAACCGATGGCAGAGGAGGACACAATTAAGTATGCCACCTTACACTTGGAGGGAGTAGCCCATGATTGGTGGTATCATGGGATGGTCACGTTGCAGCATAACCGCATCACCTCTTACCAGGAGTTCGTCGACAGGTTGGTTGAACGCTTTGATAAGAAAGATCCGGAAACCTATTTCAGAGACTTAGCTCAACTCAAGCAAGTTCGGAGTTTGGAGGGATATATAGGTGATTTTCAGTGGTTATCAGTTATGGTTCCCAACATATCAGAAAGAAGATTAGTTGTATTATTCATCGAAGGTCTATCGGAACCATTGAGAGGTTGGATCAAAGCTTTTGATCCCCCGACCCTACAGGAGGATATGAAAAAAGCTAGGAGCATGGAACTTGCAACTCCGCAAAGTAAGTTCTCATCTAAAGCATCATCTTCATACAGGGACGGAAAATCATTCTCTAAGAAGAAGGAAAACTCATATTCCAAAGGGAAATCAGCAGCCCCGTTAGACAAAGAGACCATCGATGGCTTGCGCAAGAAGAGGTTGTGCTTCTATTGCAAAGGACCCTATGATGCATGTTAATGGATGATAGCCACGGTCAGCTATAAAACGAATGCTGAAAGCATCTTCGTTAATTACATGTGATCTAAGATTATTCTTAACATACATATTTCTGGAAATCGAATTTATGAGCATATATATAAATTCAAAATAAAAGATGTTAGAATTACGCATTTAATATAAATTGGAATTCATTAAATATCCGCCAAAGTATAGAAGGTTGTATATGTGTTAGATATACTAACCACATGATAAACGGATTTATCAAGAAGCCGCGCGCCCAAAGGGACACGTCCTCTCATGAGACGTGTCTCTTAGAGGCGGGTTTTCTCTCATACTTATGGTGGTTCCTTGTCTGATATGCAAATATTGAAATCAATAAATGTTCTGCAATCAGCACATTCGAGTTTAAGAAGAAATCTGGAAATCATGTTTACTTAGAATTCTCACATAGAATTTCAGACTTTAGTTTTTAACCTGAGATTTTAGGATCCACTTTGATAAAGATTTGATTACATTTACATGGTATCAAAGCCACGTTGTGTGAATCCAAATCAAATCTAAATATCAGATTGCTCCAAAAATTCGTATTTTCTAAAAAATCAAATTCACATCACATTCTTCATAATGTCAAGTGTGATCAGATTTGAAGATCGTCTTGCAGGAGCAGACAACTTTACATCATGGAAATTTAGAATCATGATGATCCTAAAAGAGAATAAACTAGACTCACTTGCGAGAGAAAATAAAAAGGAACCAGAGGCTGAACCTGAGAAAACTCAATGGATTGAAAACAATGAAAGAGCCATGAAAATCCTAGAAGATGCCGTTAGGGATCATATAGTGCCTATCTTAGCAAAACATGAAACTGCATATCATATGTTCAAATCCCTTGAGAGCACCTATGAGATCAACAATACCAGTAGGACTCTTGCATTAAAGAGGCAAATCAACAATGCTCAAATAAACAAAGGAGAGTCAATTAATGCATACTTCATGAGGATCACTGAACTAAGGGATCAGTTATCCACAATTGGATATCAGATTGATAGCAAAGAGTTAATCCTAATTGCACTAGGAGGCCTAACCAACTCATGGGAGTCATTTGTTCAAGGAATAAGTGCAAGATCTAAACTCCCCAAGTTTGATAGACTGAGAACTGACTGTCTTCAAGAGGAAACAAGACTCTCCACTAAGGAAAATAAACAGAAGAACATGGATGAAGACATTCATGTACTCAACACAACAACTAATAAAAGGAACAAGAAAAACTCCTACAAGAGAGGATCTTTTAAAAGAAAGAGAAATCCCAATGGAAAGGGATCTTCTAAGAAGAAAGATATCTCTCTAGTACAAAGCTTTAGATGCGATCAATATGGTCACTATGCAATGAAGTGCCTTGACAGATCAAAGCAACAAGCATCATTTGTCAAAGTAGGAAAGACAAATTCAGATCATGAATCTGAAAACTTTGTGTTCTATTCAGCCTTATCTAGCCAAACATCTGACAACACCCACAACTGGGTAATTGATAGTGGCTCTTCTAGACACATCACAGGATTCAAAGAACACCAGGACACTATGACTGAAAAGTCTGATGAAGAAGTAACCATTGGGGATGATTTTGCACATCCTGTAAAAGGGGTTGGAACTTGCTCCATCAAACTGAAATTTGGCCTTTCTCTTCAACTCACTGGAGTCTTGTTTGTACCTGGAATTAAGAGGATCCTAATATCCATCTCTGCCCTTGAAGACAATGGATATAGAGTTACCTTTATGAATGGGAAAGTTCTAGTATGGCCTAAGAACTCAACAATCAAGAAATCCCAAACCATAGGTGTAAGACAAGGGTACCTCTACAAACTATGCACTGAAGTTAAACAAGCCCTTCTCTTGACACCTCTGATTCAAATGAGATTTGGCATAGAAGATTAGGACACCTTCATTTCCGTGCCCTACCTGCTGTGGAAAAACTTGTAACAGGCTTACCTAAGTTGAAACCATCTCATGAAGGAACTTGCAAAGGTTGTGCCTTAGGAAAGAATACAAAGGGGTCCTTTCCCAATAGTGTGAGCAAAACCCTAAATGTGTTAGAACTGGTTCACTCATACTTATGTGGACCCATGTCTGTACTCTCTAAAGCAGGATTTCTATACTATGTCATATTTGTAGATGACTTCTCTAGGAAAACCTGGATCTATTTCCTTAAATGTAAAAAGTCAATAGAAATCCTCAAAAGGTTCAAAGAGTTTAAAGCCCTCACTGAAAACTTCTCCAGGAAGAAAATAAAAACCTTAAGGACAGACAATGGGAAAGAATACACCTCTGAGATCTTTAAAGAATTCTGCATGAGTGCTGGAATTAAGAGGGAGTTCACAGTTGCCTACAACCCTCAACAGAATGGGGTTGCTGAAAGGAAAAATAGAACCATTGTAGAAGCTGCTAAGGCAATGTTACTGCACCAAAACATTGAAACTTCTTTCTGGGCAGAAGCCTCTAGGACTGTTGTCTATATCCAAAATAGATGCCCTCATTCTCATCTTGATAACAAAACTCCTGAAGAAGCCTTTACCAGCATAAGACCTGACATTAGTCACTTTAGGATTTTTGAGTGTCCTGTCTATATTCATGTGCCCAAAGAGAAGAGATTCAAGCTAGAACCTTCTGGAAAGAAAAGAGTATTTGTGGGTTATAGTGAAACCTCCAAAGCCTACAGGATATTCATACCCGGGCAGAAACAAATCGAATTGAGTAGAGATGTCATATTTGAAGAAGACATTGCATTCAAGAGGGCAAGAAGTTCTAGTGAGATAGAAACCTATTCCCCTAGAGTACCTGAAGAGGAACCTGCTCTTGAGATTCAGAGGGAGCATCCTGAGGAAATGCCACATGAACTTCCTTCTAATTCAGATGAGAATACAAATGACAATGGCAGAAAGATAACACTTTGGGCCAGAAAGATGATCAAGGAAGCCGAGGATCATACAGCACCCAAAGGAACGTTCAGGGAGAGTAAAAGACCCAAACAGTTCTCTAGCTATGTTGCTTTAATGAACAACATCATAAACTCAAAACCTGCCAGTGTTACAGAAGCCTTCAGACATCAAGCTTGGAAGGATGCAATGACGGAGGAATATCAGTCCATCCTAAAGAATGATGTATGGGATATAGTGCCTAGACCAAAAGAGAAATCTGTTGTCTCTTCTAAATGGCTCTTCAAAATCAAGCATGCTGTTGATGGCAGTATAGAAAAACATAAAACACGTTTTGTGGCTAGAGGCTTTTCTCAAAAGGAAGGCATTGATTATGAAGAAACATACACATCAGTGAGAGCAGTATTAGCCATTGCAGCAGCTAAAAGCTGGAAGATCCATCAAATGGATGTGAAAACTGCCTTCCTGAATGGAACCATTGAAGAGGAAGTCTATCTGGAACAGCCTGAAGGTTTTGTGATACATAAATCTAACTCACATGTGTGCAGGCTGAAGAAAGCTCTCTATGGACTTAAACAGGCTCCCAGGGTCTGGTATGAAAGAATTGACAGCTATCTCTTGGGATTAGGATTTTCCAAGAATGATGCTGACTCCAATCTCTACTTCAAGGTAATCAAAGGTGATATGCTAATAATTATTTTATATGTTGATGACCTGCTGATAACAGGAGAAGATCACCTCATTGCTCAAGGGAAGCAGGATCTAATTTCTGAATTTGACATGAAAGACTTGGGCATTCTACACTACTTCCTAGGTTTAGAAGTATGGCAGAAATCAGAGGGTATTATACTGAACCAAGTAAAGTACACTATTGATATTCTGAAGAGATTTGGAATGTTGGACTGTAGACCAATGTCTACACCTATGGAAACCAACCTTCACAAATTGAAAGAAGCAGCAACAAAATCCAAGTGTGCAGATCCAACCCTTTACAGACAGATGATTGGATCCTTGATGTATCTAGTTAACACCAGACCTGATATTTGCTATGCAGTAAATGTTTTCAGCCAGTTCATGTGTGAACCTAAGGAAATTCACTTAATGGTTGTGAAACATATTTTGAGATATCTTCAAGGCACTATTGGATATGGTCTTCTTTACAAGAATGATCAACTAGATCTACATGGGTACTCTGATTCAGATTGGGCTGGAAGTGTAACCGATCGGAAAAGCACATCAGGATGTTGCTTCAGTTTAGGATCGGCTATGATCTCCTTGGATTTGCAGAAAACAATCTTCAGTTGCACAGAGCTCAACAGAAGTTGAATACATTGCAGCCTCAATGGGAGCAAGAGAAGCAGTTTGGCTTCGTAAATTGCTTGTGGGACTCTTTAGTGAGCCCTTGAATCCTACAATTATTCACTGTGATAATCAAAGTTGCATCAAACTCTCTGTGAATCCTGTCTTTCATGATAGATCTAAGCACATTGAGATCCCCTATCATTATGTAAGAGATATGGTGGAAAGGAAAGTGATCCAGTTGGAGTATATCAGTACAAATGATCAAACTGCAGACATTCTCACCAAACCTCTCTCCCGAATCAAGGTAGAGCACTTCAAGAAGAAACTTGGTATGGTTGAAATGTAATTTGTTATTTATGTTTGAAATACAAATTGTTTATAAATTGTACTAATATATAAAGATGTTTAATGTGTAAACTCTTTTGTCATGTGTGTGACTCCATGACCTTATGGGCCTACTCCCCCTGTGTACATTATTGAAAGGTGACGATCTTTCTAATAATGAACACTTGTATTTGACATTGTAAAGTGACGACTCTACAATGATAAACTATCATGATAGATATCATGTGACTTGATATCTGTGGACATGTCATGATAGTATCTCTTGGACACCTTGATGGATATCATGGGACTTGATATCATCTGAAGATCATTGTGATCCTTAAGAGATAATCATGGTGGATATTTATATCCGTGGATATGCCATGAATTATGGTAGACATCATGTGACTTGATGTCAGTGCACATACCATAATGAAGATGTGTTATGAAGAATGTCATGCGACTTGACAATATTGAAAGATCATACCATATCTTAGATATCACGTGTTAAGGTGATATCTCTACTTATTTGATTTGAAATATCTTCCCTAGCTAAGAGAGAGTGTTAATGGATGATAGCCATGGTCAGATATAAAACGAATGTTGAAAGCATCTCCGTTAACTACATGTGATCTAAGATTATTCTTAACATACATATTTTTGGAAATCGAATTTATAAGCATATATATAAATTCGAAATAAAAGATGTTAGAATTACGCATTTAATATAAATCGGAATTCATTAAATATCCGCCAAAGTATAGAAGGTTGTATATATGTTAGATATACTAACCACATGATAAACGGATTTATCAAGAAGTCGCGCGCCCAAAGGGACACGTCCCATGAGTGGACGTGTCTCCACTTGTGGAGACATGTCCTCTCATGAGACGTGTCTCTTAGAGGCGGGTCTTCTCTCATACTTATGGTGGTTCCTTCTCTGATATGCAAATATTGAAATCAATAAATGTTCTGCAATCAGCACATTCGAGTTTAAGAAGAAATCTGGAAATCGTGTTTACTTAGAATTCTCACATAGAATTTCAGACTTTAGTTTTTAACCTGAGATTTTAGGATCCACTTTGATAAAGATTTGATTACATTTACAATGCAAACCACGACTACACTTTGAGGCCTAAGGGGAAGGCTAGCCGAATAATGTGGGCATTCTATGAGGATTCTGAATCCGAAAAATCAGACCAGCACACTAAGCATGAGGAATCTGAGGTAGAAAAATCTGAAAATGAGGTTGAAAATGACACTGAAACCGAGGAGGAAGTGAAGCTTCAAGAAGCAATTCTCACTAGCATACAGTGAGAGGGCTCTTTCAGAATGCGAGGGGTCTTAGCTGCGAAAAAGATCATTACATTGTTGGATACAGGTGCCACACATAATTTTATTGATGCTAGGTTGGTTGAGAGGCGTGGGATTCAGACTGAAGAATTTGAGGGCATAAGAGTGAAGGTCGCGGATGGCTACACTCTCAAGTGTGATAGGATGATTTCAGATCTTCCTATGCGGTTAAATAATTACGACTTTAAGGCATATTTCTATGTGGTGAATATGGGAGACACTGATATGGTTCTAGGGATGAAATGGCTTCATGACATTGGAGAGTTTACCCTTAACCTTCATGATATGGAGATGACATTTAAGGTGGATGGGAGGAATCATGTGTTGAAAGCCATTCGAGATAGCAATTTCAGAATGATATCATTCAGTAGAATGGAGAGACTCATGCGACACGACTTGATTGAGTGGGCAGCAGAGTGTATGTTGATGCCATCACAAGAGGAGCAGCAAACCCCAGTTTATCATCCAGACATATAGTAGTTGAGGATTAAACATGCTAAGGTATTCAGTGAGATCCCACCTGGTAGACCACCAAACCGTGGTATTGAGCACATCATTGAGTTGGAGGAGGGTGCTAAGCCCGTGATTGTCACACCTTACAGGCATCCTAAGCGACTTAAGGATGAAATAGAAAAAACTATTAAGGAGCTGCTCGCAATGGGACATATCAAGCCTAGTAAGTCACCATTCACTTCATCCGTTGTGTTAGTGAAGAAAAAGGATGGTACCTTGCCGATGTGCATCGATTACAGATTATTGAATAAAAGGACAATCAAAAACAGGTATCCTATTCCCCGAATTGATGAGCTGATAAATGAGCTACATGGGGCTCGTTGGTTTTCAAAAATAGACCTGAGATCGAGGTATCATCAGATTCGTGTGAGGGAGCAGGACATTGAGAAAACAGCCTTTCGTTGTCATTGTGGACACTTTGAGTTTGTGGTTATGCCATTCAGGCTGACCAATGCACCTGCTACATTTCAATCAACCATGAACAGGGTCTTCCAATCACAACTGAGGAGGTTCGTACTCGTTTTCTTTGATGACATATTGGTATACAGCAAGGCTTGGGAGGAGCATATTGCCCATTTGGATACGGTACTGGGTATTCTTGATAGGGAGTCTTTGTATGCCAGGGAATCAAAATGTGATTTGGGTATGACGGAGTTGTTGTACTTGGGCCATATTACTAGTGCGGAGGGTGTGCGTATGGATCCTGACAAGGTCAAAGCTATTATTGAGTGGCCTACTCCCAAGAATCTTACTCAGCTTAGACGATTTTTGGGCTTGTGTGGCTTCTACCGCAGATTTGTCAATGGATATTCACGTCATGCAGCGCCACTTACAGACTTGACAAGGAAAGGGGCATTCGTTTGGACTCCTGAGGCACAGGAGTGTTTTGAGAAGTTTAAGCAGCTAATGACTTCTTGTCCTGTCCTTGCATTACCAGATTTCACTAGACCCTTCGAGCTTCAGTGTGACGCTTCAGGTGAAGGGATAGGCGCAATCCTTATGCAAGACAAGCATCCGATAGCATTCGAGAGCAAGAAGTTAAGAGGACCAAGGAGAAGTTATAGCATCTATGACAAGGAGATGTTGGCCATCATACATGCGCTGGCCAAATTCAGGCAGTACCTTGTGGGCAGCAAATTTTGTATTAAGACCAATCATAACAGCTTGAGACATTTCCTAGGGCAGCGAGATCTCAATGATCGTTAGCAAAAGTGGGTAAGTAAGTTGTAGTCATACGACTTTGATATTGCCTATGTCAAAGGGACTCAGAACATTGTTGTTGATGCCTTATCTCGCCGACCGCATTTGAGCTCCATGGTCGAGATTTCTGAAAGCTAGAGACATCTAATTACAGCAGAGTATGCCAAAGACTCTTGGGCTTCTGGCATCGTTAAGGGTTCAGTGCAGGATAGCAGATATTCAGTTGTAAATGATCTTATCATTTACAAAGGGAGGATTTTTTGACCCCAGGATCAGAGATGAAGAACACAGTATTGAGGGCCTTTCATGATGCACCCATGGCCGGACATCTGGGGTATTTCAAAACTTACAAGCAAGCTCGGGAACATTTCACTTGGAAAGGACTCAAGTCAGATGTCCTTCAATATGTCAGAGAGTGTCTTGTTTGTCAGCAGAATAAACAAGAGCTCACCTATCCTGCCGGGTTACTTCAGCCACTTCCGATTCCTGAGAGGAAGTGGGAATGCTTGTCGATGGATTTCATTACGGGCTTGCCGAAAGCCTAGGGTAGAGATTGTATCTATGTAAATGTTGATCACCTTACAAAGTACGCTTATTTATTTCCGATAGCGGCTACATATTTAGCTTACACAAGTAGCAGAATTGTTTTTCCGTGAGGTGTTCAAGTTGCATGGGCTACCCCGAAACATCGTCAGCGACAAGGATAGTTGGTTTTTGAGCCACTTCTAGTAGGAGTTATTCAGGCTTTGTGGGACCAAGCTTACTCCGAGCACTAGCTACCACCCGCAGACTGATGGTCAGACGGAGATTGTAAATAAATGGGTGGAAGGATATTTCTGAAACCATATAGCAGGACAGCAAAAGGGTTGGGTGAAGTGGATTCATCTTTGTGAGTACTGTTATAATACCACTCACCACATGTCAATTCAGATGTCCCCATTCATGGCATTATATGGGTATGAGGTGCCCAACTTTCTTGATTTGTTGTTGAGTGACAGTAGAGTGCCCAGTGCTGGGGATCTCTTGCAGGAGAACCAAGATATTATGAGAGCTCTCCGTGAGAACATTCAAAAGGCACAAAATCAGCAAAAGCAGTATGCGGACCAGAGGAGAGTTGAGCGTTCTTTTGAGGTTGGGGATATGGTGTATTTGATGTTGCAGCCCTATCGCCAGTCTACTCTCAAGAAGAGTGGTGCGGATAAACTCAAGCCGCGGTACTACGGACCCTTCAAAATCCTTAGACGGGTAGGCGAGGTGGCTTATGAGTTGGACTTACCGGCAAATAGCAGGATACACAATGTATTTCATGTGTCACGCCTCAATAAGGCATTAGGACATCATGTTGTTCCTTCCATAGCTTTACCACCCCTGGATGATGAGGGGAAATTGATTCTGGTACCTGAGGCTATCCTAGATGTTAGAGAGAGACAGTTGCGGAGATGGGTCATCAAGGAATATCTAATTAAATGGAAGGACTTTCCGATAGAGGATGCTACATGGGAGAGCGAGGACATTTTACAGCATCCGGAGTTGAGATTGCTTGGGGACAAGCAATTTCACGGAGGGCGAACTGTGATGTCCCCTTCTAATTAGACACATGTACATCAGTGGATTAGCCTATCATGTCGACCCTCGTAGGCTAATGGTTCTGGATAGAGGGTCATTTGGACGGGCACTTAGTCGTCAAATTGTAGTGTTGATCTCCGGAGTATGGTGGGAGGGTGAATTGTTGCGTTTGGCATGATACTTGTGCTTAAATTAATGATACTCACCTTTTATTTCACCGTCTTTGGCCTAGGGACCATGTGTCTTTAAAATGAAGGGGTCACTTTATATTTTTCAATTACTATTCATTCATAAAGTGAAAAAGTTATAACTTAAGTGAATAGTGCTCACTTTTTATGAATAGTGTTTCAATGTAAAATTATAAATATCAAGAGAGAAAGTTCGACCCTCTTCATGCATTGATGATTTTTGCTTCATGAACTTGGGAGTGTGGTTTGGAGGAAGAGGGAGGCTAGGGTTTCTTGATTTCTTGCAGTGGGTAAGCCCGGACGGGGCTTGGTTCTTCATTTGGAGTTGCTTGAGGGTGTGAAACACCACCTTAAGGTTGCTGGTCAGTTTTTGGTTGCTTCATTTGGAGACAAAAGTTGCTGTTTGCAGGTTATTCGAGCTATTTTTTAAGTGGGTTTTGGCAGCCATAGACTTCAATCACGTTGCATGTGAGCTGTTTTTCTTTTTGAAGAGTTTTGCGGCCATTTTGAAGAGCTACAGCCAGCCGCCCTTTCTTGAGGGTTTCATCAGCACAAAGGAGAGAAAACGCCTATCTTGAGTGGCTGCAACTTCACCAAAAGGGGGCGCCCTTACCCTAGGAAGCTTTCCATTTTGGATTTTGGTGGGAGAAGTTTGTATTTCAGCTAGTGTGAGCAATTTATTGGGGTTTGGTACTATAGCAAGTTACTATTCACAGTGTTATATGGCTGTAAGTTAAAGTTTGGTATAAGATATATTTAGTTTTTAATCAGATGTAAGTCATATTGTGTATGCATCTTATTATGTAATGAAGAAATCATATTTGGCCACAAAATTGAGCAATGTATTCAAGGTTGTTTCAGTAGTCTAGTTTATTTGAAGTTTTCCATTGCATGCATATGCTTCTTGTTACCTTTTTATCTAACTAGCCGAATCGTGGGGTTTTTGCATGTCATTTCCGTTTCGGAAACATACCCGAGTCGGAATCGGGTTCGAATCGTTGTGGGTACGAACAAGAATCGAAATTTTTGCCCCTGAAACGATTATGTGAACAATGTTTCGATTCAAGGCGTTTTGGAGCTTGACGTGGCATATTCGGACTGATTCCGACATGATTTGACTTTGCAAAATAAAATAAAAACCTAAAATCTAGGGTGAAATCTACCGCAGTGATTCATTTCGTTTTTGTATTCTTTTTGGGTCGACCTGAGCCGAGCCGCTGAGTGTGAATACTCACCACGTGCAAGGCGCATTCACCACATTCAAACCTGCGCGGCATCGTTATTTGCATCGTTTGTCTGTGTTTTTTCCAAGAGATTTTCAATGTATTGTGCCCTCATTCCTGCGCATTCCCTCCCGTTCAAACAATGAAAATAGATTATTAATAATTCCCTCTCGTTTGAGCCATGAAAATAGATTATATAATAGTATTAATAATATTAATGCTAATAGTATATAAATCATATTATCGATTCTATAATAATAATAGATATTATTATATTATAGATTGAATAATAATAATATAGTTATTGATAATATAGTTATATAATATATGTTAAATTTTAATATATAATTTTATAAATAAATTAATAATAAATTTAAAATTGTGTAAGATTTTTTATTATTATTAATTAATTTATATTAATGTATTAGAAATCTAGAAATTATATATTTATAATTAATATGTTCATATTAATTTATATATTTCATTGTTTTATTAATTTCTAAAATTATTATTATTAATTATTAGTTATTATAATTTAAATTATTTTTTTTATGTTTCATTGTTTTATAATATTATTAATTTTAGTAAAATACTAATTGTACATACATTAGTTTTTATAATATTATTAATTTTAGTAAAATAATAATTTTATATATATATATATTTGAATATTTTATTATATTTTGTACGGACAAACCCGATTCCGTACCCAACCTCCCAAAAAAAATTGGTGTACCCACGTATCCGTTCCCGTGCCCATACCCAATTCGGTAACTTAGCTTTTTATGCATTATTCGCAAACAAACTCAAAGACAAGAAGGAAGAAATAAAACTAAAACAAAAATCAGACCTATAAAACTCAGTGAAAACAAATCAGCAGAGTGGTGGAACACTACATCATCATATTTGATAGATCTTAATATCAAGCAAGCTCATTTATTGCATACTCTTTTGTGGAAGGTTTTCATTGTCTTTGCAAGTGATCTTGGGTGTCGAGCTAATCTTTAGCTCAGACAAAAACAAAAGGGGGAAAGCATTGTTTTTTGTTATTTCAAGCCAAATAAGGGGGATAAACTCTGTTTTTCCATCCAGCATAGCCCAATTCTATGTTTATGTTTTTCTTTTCAAAACCAAAGTAGGGATCTAGGGGCTGGAAGCTTCATGTTGAATGTCATTTTTCATAATTGTCACTTTTAACTAACCCCCAATAGATCTTTTCAATCAATTCACGCCACTGAGATCCTATTCGCTGAAGACAAAAAATGAGAAAAAGATACAAAACATCAGGGAATTATCAAGGGCTTGCAGAAAACAAAAAATCAGTAGCCAAATCTGCAAAGGAAACTCAGGGAGTTACATTCTTTTTGTAGAGCTCAGCACACAAGATGTCTGTGAGTTACTCAGCCTGCAAAAAAACCCAAGAGTTTGGCAAGAACTCCTGTGTTTTAGAACTATGTTCTAAACTGAAATGGAAAATGCTTCTCAGATGGGATACACCTTACATCTTCTCACAAATTGTTAAAGGGGTTTTGTTGGAACTCGGTGGTAATACACCATGTATAATCTTTTACAATGTAACAGTAAACCTTTTAAGTTGCAGTTCAAAGCACTCTAGCACCCAAATTTCATTACATTGGAAAGACTTGAACTTGTGTAAATATTATATTAGTACATGGTATCTATGAAAAGTTTGCAAAGCTTTTTGGTAATGTGGTGCAGGTCATGAGAGTTGAAAAAGATTTTGAGTACATCACTTGCTCTTGTTGTGAGGCGCCTGAATTTCACCAGTGTTATCATATTGGAAAAGTGCAGAACCTGGGCGTGGCACTCAAATGATTCTGAGGGACCTATAATTGATAAACCAATTGCAGCCACAACCATGCTTCTCACCAAGTTGTTATTTGAAATAGTAAGTACATAACATCAGTGTGGTTATTACTGATCTTAAATGGGGATTGAATGGAAAGTGCCTCATCAGTTAGAAATGGAAAGAACTGGTATAGGTTAAGGGGGCCAAAAATAAATGTAAGCACTCTGAGACTAAGGTGCATCAGATGAAGTATTCATGTAGGAAACTTAAGTGACTTCAGGACTGAGGTAGTCATTGAAAAGGCTTGCAATGAAGTATCATTTGAGGACAGACATTAACCTAAAGTGTGTCCAGGAAAGTGCACAAGAAAGAGGGAATTGAGAAAAGCAGAACTGTTCATAGCCCATGGAAATTCCATGAGATGTTTTTGGAGGGGCTGATTGTGCTGCAGAGAATATTGTATAAGTGTGCCTCCAGGTATTCGAAAATGTTGTGGTGTGCTATAAGGGCATGCATTGAGTATATGTTCTAGAAGACTTCATAGTTGCAAGAAGATTCACTTAAATCAAGTCGAGGACAGCAGGTGTTTCATTGGACACTAAGCACCAGCTGTCAGAAGTTCAGCAGATCAACACAAGTGTACCCTTGGACTGCATAAAATAGCACTAGATTGTGGTTTGGTGACTTGGTCTTACAATCAATTAATCATATTCAGCTTAGCTAACTCAATATGACAATGTAGCTTGTGTTAGACTTGATCACTTTAGTCTCTAACTCTTATGAAAAGTAATGAAGACAGAGAATGATTGCCAAGATATTCAACAATTAATTACGGAGCAAAAGTCTCCTTATATAAGAGATTACAAAGATCTATCCATAAAGGATAAGATCAACAACTAAGAAAAAAGAGGATAAGAACTTAACTGAAAGAATAAAAGGATTCCTAAGGTATATCCTAACGACTTAATTGACTGTTATAAACTAATATTACAATATATTACTTTAATACTAACAACAAACAGATGAAAAACAAAAACTCCAAGATAGGTTGCCAAGGATTGCTTGTGGAGTCTTAGCCAAGTGAACCCAACATTCAGCACCATCTCTAGTTTACTCAGTGGTTGCAGAAGTTGGTCACATGTGCACTCCAGTGAGATGAAATGGCAAACACGGGAACACTTGAAGATGATTGAAGCATTTGAAGTGAGATTTAATCAGGTTCTCTGAGCATTGTATAACATGTCATCTGATTCTGCACTGGATCAGACTGTCAACCTAGTGACTACATCACTAAGTTATATGAATATCTCATTTAGTTATTAGATAATGTTGAAATTATCAGATATTTTGGAATATTGTTAGCCTGTTGTTAGGAGGTTGCACCAATATTGCAACCAAGAAATTATTTTAGGAAGTTATTAAATTTTGATGCTATATTATTTGTCTGGCTATATGTTCGGGCATTCGTGTAATGTAAAATACAACCCATCAATTAATTCTTATACTTCTACCATTAAGTGGTTCTATCCATCATATCTTATTACTAATCTACCTACAACCTTACTCTTCAATCAATAGACAGAAAAAATATCAAAATATTCCTTAGTTCATGCTTTATTATTCTTACAAATTATTTTCAAAGCCATGTTGAAGGTCCGCTACTCAAAAAGATCTCAAGAAAATTAAAAAGGTTCCACAGGTTTGGGTGCATGATGAAGCTATGAAATTGTCAACCACTTTGAAATTTATATAAATCCTAATAGCATTTTAATGGTTAGATAGAATACTCTTAAACAACGCCCCAAAGAGGTTCCCCAGAAACACAAAAAATAATTATTATTCATTAATCTTCTTTGAAATACTCAAATAAGCTACAATGCTTGCTTCCTCTATCTGACGAAATAAAATTAAAAATGTGTCACTAGTCTATCTGCTAGAACTTTAAAATTAACAACAAAGTTTAAAGAAATCCCAACATTCACCAAATAGCATTTTAATGGTTAGATAAAATACTCTTAAACAATACCCAAAAGAGGTTCCCCAGAAACATAAAAATAATTATTATCCATTTATCTTCTTTGAAATACTCAAATAAGCTACAATGTTTGCTTCCTCTATCTGACGAAATAAAATTAAAAATGTGACATTTGGTGAATGTTGGGATTTCTTTAAACTTTGTTGTTAATTTTAAAGTTTTAGCAGATAGGCTCGTGATCAAAGCCAATTCCTTTCCTCTTGGTATTTGCCAATAATCAACATAACTCTAGTAGAGATAAATTTCTTTTCTTCCAGAATATGACAACTTGAAACTTCAGCAGAAATCATGCAACGTGAATGCTAAATATTCTAAGCTATAAGTGAGAGACAATATAAACTTAAGAAACAATACAACTGATCTGCCCCAATTAGATCAAGAAATTTTCTCCTATAACATTAGTCTCTGAATTCAGAAAATTTTATTACTAGCAGAGAATGGATGACATTTTCTCTTCAGAATATTTATGTAGAAAACACCGAACCAATAAAATTGAATCTAAATATGCATTGCCTTCTGAACCTTATGTCCCACACTCCTTAGATACTCTATCATGTTACAAAATCCTGGCAAGCTATCAGTCATTGTGAAATAGTGGTGACATTCTTCTAAATGATTATTGAAGAGTCCTTATAACTGGAAGCAATTTACGAGGTAAGATATAGTGAATTTGTTTATGAAAAACAATTAGCTACTAAATAATAAATTTATATATGTCCTCAAGATATTAAATTATGGCCAAACCTTCATATTCAGGAGACCCCTCTTGAGCATTAACATAATCATATTCATATTCCTCGTCATAATCATAAGAATCGTCATACTCATCCTCGTAATTGTGAGGATGTTTTCCTTTCCGAGGCATCTTCCTGTAGACAGAGGATTTCAGTTTAGCTCCCTAGACCATAAAACTTAACATGAATATATCAATAAAATTGATTTTGAGGTGGAAGCCTGATAACTCCCCAAGGAGGAAAAAACAAATTAACCCTCAGAGAATCAAATAATAATTCTCTCCTGCATGACTTTTAAATTTAGGCATGCACAAATCACATAGCATTGAAAAGAAAAGAAAAAAGAATCTATAATTACTTCATTCAAAAATGCTTTTATGAGCATACCCTGTTCAATTTATACTAGCTTTTACTAAGTTTAACGACTGCACAAGGACACTGATAAAAGAAACCCAAACTAAACATCCTGGACATAAGAATAATTACTTTTTGTTGGTAAAATAATAACCAGTAGATTCAGGTTTGATCCACATTAGATTGATAGATGTATGGTCCAATTGTTTGGGTATTCAAAATCATTTATTCATTTCTTTTTCTTCAAAAATCTCCTACGCACCAAATCATGATGATTGTATCTTAAAAAAATGAAAAGGTGTTTAATTTCTTTTGCTCATTTCTCTTGCTTCAAAAATATTCCATGCTTAACCCAGAATATGTCTAGTCTCTACTGAATTAACTACCTATCTTGTGATCAATATCAAGATCTCTATATCTAGATTCAACTTCAACTTTTGTTTACCTTGCTCAAAACAATTATTACTTATAAATATCTTAGAGAGCCTGATACATCAGCCTAAAATTATGTAACAACTCCAAAAGTTTCCACTGGTAGAACAATGCTGATAAATTCTTACATTTGTAAGATGGCACATCTTAGGATGACTGCACATGCAGAGGCAAATGTCAATGAAATATTGGATAGAATGAAATATATGTTAGCAAAGCTAAGACGGAGCACATTATGCAGCCATTGAAGATTTCACAGCTGAAAAACAAAGAAGAAAAAGGGCTCAAGTGACAAAGCTAAAACAGAGAATCAAGAAAATTTATATGAATTGTCACCCAGCTTTGTAGAATTAAGTCTTGTACAGCAGAATTCTCTAGACTTGACTCACTTATCTAAAAAGCCTTCAGAGTCAAGCAGTAAATTGCTTGAAAGAAGTATAGATTTGCATTTCTAACTTCATCAAGAGCAGAAGAAAAAGGAAAAAGTTGATATCCATGTAAATATATTCCATGCTATTTATTAAAGATGCAGAAGAACAGTTAGAACGGTTCTTAAAGGAAGATTCAGGCAGGCTAGGCCTTAATAAGTTCTTCCACAGAAGGCAGCAGCAATGCAAAATGAAAAACTTGTCAAAAGCATGTTGTTATGCCTGTAAGAAAAAAGGAAATTACATTAAAAGCTCCTAGACAGGTAAAAGCTCTTTTCAAAGATCCTAATATTTAGTTTATTTCAGAGTAGGTTTATTTGGTTAGTTAGATTGTTTGTATTGTCTGTGAAAGAGGTGTTATCAATGTAGAGTACATTTTCCTTGAGTAGGCTACTTGACTATTGAAATTAAAGCTTCAAAGCTTTTGTGAAAGATTGAAAAAAAAAAGAATTCTTGTTTGTTATTTGCATGCTTCAAAGCTTCTGTCAAAATTTGAAAGAAAAGGTTCCTTGTCTATTATCTGTACTTTTGAGTTTCAAAGCTTTTTGCAATTGTTCATTCTAAAAAGCTTTCATGACTTCTAGAACTTAAATCCAAAATCAATAGCTCCCAGGGAAAAATTCCCCAAAGGGCTTCTTTGGGATCCTAATTTGTTCGATTATATATGTAAGAAATAAACAAAACTACAAAAAAGAAATCATGGAGGTAACCAAGGCACAAAAATTGGAAAGAGTAAAGTATTGCTCGAGCTAATCAAACTTGAACGATATACATCAACAACTTCCCCTTATAAAGATAATATCTCCAGGAATTGAATCTTGAGTGGCAAAATAAAGAAAGAAACTTGAGCATATATGTCTTGATACCACCTGAATTTAGATGTAAAGCCTAAAGGTAACTTTAGTTAGTGATGATTTTAATAGGATTATAAGTACAGGCCAGATGAATGATGAAGGACTAAATGAGAACAAGTTTAAGGAGCCCATAACTGGGCCAAAATATCAGGATGGTCATATTTCTACGGAGCAGACATTAGGAACATTAAAAGTTCATAATCATTCAAATCAAACATCATGAGAACACGCTGTGGAAGAAACCTCCTACTTATCAATTGATGAGCTAAAGGGGCTCTATAATGAATGGTTCATAAGGCACAACACTTGCTGAAGGTTTTGCAAATGGGGTAGCAAGCTAAGTGGGCTTAACCTTGGGGGAAACTCCGTGGTTAAGCGCGCTTGAGCTGGAGCAGTACTGGGATGGGTGACCTCCCGGGACGGACCAATGCTTCACCTCTGTGAGCATCACCTAGATGCAATGAGTGCTAAGTGGACCATTCATTATCATGAGAGATGGGTTCTTGTGAACCACTACTCATGAATCATGGGTCAATGAGTTTGACTCGAAAACTACACGGTTGAATCCTAATAGCAATATCATAATCATGAGAACACTTCAAGCAATTTATCAACAGCCAACGCCTCAAAGTGTGGTTTGCAACTATTCTCTCTCATGTACTCTCAACTTGAATACAAATACAATTTAGAGAAGGCAGAAGATTGTAAGTTGGGTACCAATTATTTACGCCAGTGCAATTCTGATCTTACAAGTATTATGCAGCTACACCATGTAATAGAATACTCTCTTAGGATGAGCTAGCTTGACTCTATTGACACTTTCAAGTGGTATTTTCTTGATTATGGTAGATTAATTAAATCAGCCTAGGGAGGCATGACTCCATCCATAAGTCACAGAAGAAGAGGCTTATAATGATCATCAAGAAGCTATGGAAGAAAACAGCAATAACCACTCAATTCTTCCTGGCCAAAGTGATTAAAATTTCAGCTATCATCTACGTCTTTGTTATTTCTTGCTTGTTTCTGCAATTGGAGCTGCTGCCCATATGGTCTGTCAAATGTTCGTTAATATGCTTCATAGTTTAAGCAAGCATGATTCATGGCATGCTGTACAATTGCAATGTAAAGCATTGTCAAATCTATTATAAGGATATAACCTATGTCACAGTGTTTACCGAATTTAATCCAAATTTTTAAAATCGATAACTTCAAGAAAATCTATAAAAACTGTTCCAATTGCCCTAAAATTTGTATGGAACAAGTTTTAATTTTTCATTAAAATATATTATAAAAATGTGCTTCAATTGAGTTTTTTTTAATTCTATAAGTATAAAATAAACCCTCACAACATGTGCAATAATATCACGGGCTTCACTGCTATTTTGCAGGCTTCACTGTTTAATACTGCTTACTCAACAATCATTAACAATCCAGGTGTTTAGTGTTATTTATAGACAAAGTGTTCATTGCTCATGGTGACATGGTCGTCGAGAGAGCGGTGCAGGCTTGTGTTGACTCTTGTAGTGAATTTGGCATGCCACGTTGTTGTGGAAGCAGAATGTTGCAATGTTAAGTGCCCACTGCCTTAGATATTTCAGCATCAATATGTCTGCTACTCAGACGACAACAATATTTGAAGGGATAGTGTGTTTGGCACTAGGTTAGATGGTTTCTGTCCGTTGAGTGAGATGACTGCAACTTCCACACAGTTGTGGACACAGACTACAAATTCCAGACGAATGTAAAATGATAGCCTCATTTTTATTATTTTAGGTTTTGTATTTTTTTTTCTTTTATATTATCCTCATCTTGTTTTAAATTTTTTATGTTTTTTAAAAAAAATTATATATTAAAATGTGGAATGACAGTTTCATTTTGTTTTTATCTTATTAATTTTTATATTAAAATTTAACATTTTATACTATTTAATATAGATTTTTAGTTCTTAATATATTTAATATATAAAATTTAAATATATTTGATATATTTACAATGTTTAGATTTTAAAAAATGTATTTATTATATTTTAATATTTTTAAATTTATATTAGGCAAGCTTAATCAGGATTATTTTTCCAATTTTATCTTCCCCAAACTTAATCGGACTTTTATCTTTGCCAAACTCAAACACAAACACAACCCTTGTGACATAGGATATAACCTACCCCATTCTAATAGGGCTGTCGTTTGACCTCCGAGATCTATGGATTTGAATATTTGCATAATAATCGATTTTCCAACCAAAAAAAAAGTGAAAGAATTTTTGTGTTCCCGCAAGGCAGGTATCATAAGCCAATTTAGTGTGCTGGCTAGAGAGGATCCTTGAAAATAAAAACCAATATTAGGGTTCCAAATGCAATTCATTTTTTTCTTGAATGAGACGAACTGAAGAAGTAAAAGCATTGAAGTTAACATAGAGAAGACTCGACCTCAAATCATCAAGAGATATGATAAAGCATTGAAAGCCATGATCATGGGTGAAAAATAGATAAAATACTACATCCAACTCGCTGGGTGTGATTTATCCCAACAGATGTAACCAGTACAAGTCCCAATTGAACATAACAAAATACAAACCCCTCTGTCATGGTATCTAAGCAGAAGAAAAAGTTACCAAATCTAAAAAATTGAGTTCAAACATTTTACAGAAAAACTAAAAGTAAGACTTCAAATTTTGAGGTTCCTGCTTTACATCTCTGTTGTTAAAATTATAACGCTTATGAATTTAGTCAATATTCAGGTAATAAATATCTCTGCCGCAAACATGGAAATATATAATGATAAATATCATCACGGAGATTTATTAACTACATGTTTTTCCTTCCATTCATGATACAAAGTATCGAAGTAAATCAATCAATATTCTCGCATTGATTAACCAGAAATGTCATCGTGAATTCAAATCGTACATACATAAAACCCCGGAAACCCTAAAGATTACTAATTTTATCGAATTGCATTATATTTAGGCGAATTTAAAGGAGAAATGTTGCTCATACCTTCAAAGAAAAATCCCAGCTCACAGTAGAGACAGATATTTCAGTCGCCGTGAGCTTTCACAGGGAAATCCGCACAAATTCGCATGGTTTTTTTTGGCAACTAGCCTGCAATGCTTGCTACAACTTTACAGCAAACTATTTGTTGTCATATTTGGTGACGGGGTCAATTTTGGGTATACAATAGCGTTTAGAGAACTCTTAAGATAACGACAATCATTTTGCGTTTAAAAAGGCTATTTTATTGATTTGTATTTATCTTATTGTTACCGTTTAATGAGAAAATAAAGCTACTTGACCTGCAAATGCCCGTTTATTTTCAATTAAATTTCCTTCAAAAAAAGCCAGGATCACTTTGCATATTTTATACTTAATAATCAAGAATGTTTTTGATGAACAGAGTGTATCGTCTTTATAAAACTAAATATTAGTGTTTGCATCTTTGAGGGGTGCAATGGATGTTGATAAGGAAATTTAAAGACTCTTTTGGACATAAAAAAAAAAAAAAAAAAAATTGCATAGATTTGGTCTAGTTGGTAAAATAAAGAGTGTAATTCAGAATATGTCAAAGATCAGGGGGAGTGTACAATTCAAAGTGGTACTTTTAAAATTGTTTGGTAGGAAAAGAGATTCGTCTTCTAATTAATTGAGTAGGGGAGCAAATTTTATTGTGTTAAGTGGTGATTTGAGATGATGATGGATAAAAGATTGAGGAGCAACAGAATATTGGAGTGTGATGAAGGTAATATAGAGAGTGGTGAAGATATGTCTTAATGTCAAACATTTGCATTCTAAGGCATGACAATTCCAATTTAATTCAATTCCATTTAAAGCTCTTCAAAGCGAAAAAGAAAAATAAAATTGATAAAGGAAAAAAAGCGTTTGAAACTACTCACTAGTTTTTCTTTATGATCATAATATTGCATTCTATATACTCATCATTGTGATATTTTGCTTTGTTATTTTCTATGTATTTATTGAGATCATATATTGTAGTAATAATAATATGATTAATATTATATATTTTTATTATTTTTGCATTACTAGAGTGCTTGCAATTAATCAAAAAAAATTGTGAAGGTATTTTTTGTTTTTTTGGTTGTGTATAAACAATTGTCGTATGAAATTTGAGAGGGGTCTTTTCTTGATAGGGATTTGTAAGTTTGTTGATAGCGATTAAGTCTTGTTGAAACAATTTTTCTTAAAATTTTAGCTCCATTCTCCATAAAAATTATGACCATCTCTTTTGTCCATGTCCTCCGGATATTTCTTACATAAAGAGTGTAATTATCTTGCATAGAGCACATCACCTTTTTTCATGTCCCCTTTTTAATTAATTTATTCTCAAAGAGATATTATCTCATTCCAAATATTTTCCTTGGGCTAAGATATGGAAATTGAAAAATAATCATATTTAAAATTTGATTATTTGGACCTAGATCATTTATTATTTCTTATTTTTGACAAAGACAATAATTAATTAATTTAATAATATTATTTTGGAGTATTTTCTAGGAAAGAGTGTGGGACTCATTATTAGGAGGTTTGTAGCCTCCAAGTTTAGGTGGCAATCAATTATTAGCAAATCCTTTGGTAGTTTTTATGGTTGTTTGCATGTGGGGGGTTATTGTTTTAATTTTGGTCAAGAATCTTGCAGCGGTCATAATGATGAGCATATTTGGAGGGAAATTGATTAAAATAATATTATTTTATTTATTTTTCTAAGAGAGGGGCATTTGAGTTTGGTCCTTTATTTATTTATAGGCAAAGTCACATTTTAGCATCTTTTGCCATTTCATCTTCATAATTTTTCATTGTATGTGTTGAATGCATAAGACAATTGAGAGGGGCGTGAATCAATTATACCTTAAACCTTCAAAACCCTCATACACATTCAAATCCGCATTAACTTAATTAACCCTTAATCCATTATGATGATTTAGCATGAAAGGAAAATAACATAAACTAAAACAAATCAACACCATGCATAAGAGAACACCAGATTTACGTGGAAAACCCAAGATGGGAAAAACCACGGTGAGGATTAGCTCATGATATAAAGTAATATCAATACCAAATACAATGGGGCTCAATACCCAAAGAAGAAAGGCTCACTACTAGATTAGAAAAGAAGATAAAAAAGAATGTTACATAGAGAAATCCATCTCAATGTAGCAGAGAAATCCACCACAATATCACCAACACCTTCATAGCTTGACTAAATAATTGTATACACCTACTCACTGCATCCAACAATCTAACACATGAAAGCTCATATTGCACTTTCTCAAATTCACACTCTAACACTCTACAATTTGCATCATACTTGTCTATCTCTTCATCCCTCAACAACTCAGATCTTAATTATACCATCTTCAACCTTGAAACATTCTCCAAGCTCAACTATGCACATCAACCGTGCAAATTCAAATTAGGTCGACACCAAAACACTTCCATGGAAAATAGAAGTGAAAGTGAACCACACCATTCCTTATTTAGGACCCAAAAATATAATACCATGCTACAACATGCTTTTACAAATAATTAATATCCACCGCAATTAGTGTAAACAACAAGGTCGAACGTTACTCATGTAAACACCATTAAAATATTAAGTACATGCTTCCTTTGATCCAACGAAAACCCATAGACAACAAATGTCACCTAAATACAATTTGGAATATTCCATAAACACCCTAAAATCCAACAAACTCCTTCACAACAATTTTTACCTAAGGAATGTACAAACCTAGTACACTCAAACAATTTTGTCATACACTACAATTTAAGAAACTGAAGTCCAAAGCACCAAACCTCAAACAACCTCAACTGAAGAAAGATTCCAACACTATCAACACCCCTTAGAATCTACAAGACCTGAAGCCAAATTGTGGAGAAATGTGGAGCAAACATATTTCTCCCAAACACCTTTGCAATATGTTGTTCACACACTGGTGAACACAACTTCTTCTACACAATGATCCAACACACCAAATTTTGAATACAACACCTTTGATCAACATATCTAAAATGCATAGGAAAATCTTTAACCTAGAAGAAATGTAGAGCAACACCATAACACTACTCTACAACCTAGATCAATACTACAACACACGGTTTCCTCTTTCTATCATTTTTTTCTCAAAAGCACTTGAAAACCAAGCATTAGAGACACATCCTTATCATCTTCAATGCTCCTTATCACCACCAAGCCAACTGTAACATAGCAACTCAACCATAATGTAACTAATCAAAGCATGAACAACACCAACATACTATTGCAACAATCTTCTACTAATCAATGACAACACAAGCTTGTTGACATCAATGACAATACCAATCTACTCATACTTGCAATGATCTCCCCCTTTGTCATTGATGGAAACACATGATGCGAAAAACCATCAAAGATGCTTGTTTCATTTTCTCTTTCTTATTACACACTCTCCCCCTTTCAACATATCTTTTTCCTTTTACATGCATCATTATTCTTTCCCCATTAACTGTCTTATTTCTCTCTCTCTTAACTATCTTCTTTTTTCACATGACTCTCCATCCCCCTTTGAAATCAATGGCAAAGGACAAAATATTTGTATCACTTGTGTTTCCCCTTTGACATCAATCAACCTTCTTACAGCTATTCTGTAACTTTTATTCCTTTACTGTTCTGCATACTCCCCCTTAAGAGCACACACCATATTGTACCAACCAAAAACCATTGCACAATGACAACACTTACTCCCCCTAACTGCAACAACCAACAATGTCACTACCTACTCCCCCAAGAGGTAGCCACCAACATCAGTCCAAAAAAAAGAATAGATCTTGAAATCTATTGGACTGATGCATCTCCTTATGCATCTAGTTCAAAGAAGGGGGGATAATGACCCCCAACTTCTCCCAAAGATACTCAAATGTATCCTTAGGAAGAGCCTTAGTGAATATATCAACAACCTGATCCTTTGTAGGCACATACTCAATTTTAACTTCATTTTCTACAACCTTCTCTCTTAGAAAGTGATACCACATTGAGATATGTTTTTCCTTGAATGCACTATCGGATTCTTTAAAATATTGATTGCACTTGTATTGTCACAAAAGATAGAAATTGGTTCATCATATACCACCCTAATATCTTTCAATATTTGCCTCATCCACAACACTTGTGTGCAGCAAGATGCTACTACAATGTACTCTACCTCTACAGTAGATAAACACATTGAATCTTGTTTCTTACTTAGCCATGACACTAATCTACATCCAAGAAAGAATGCACTGCCACTTGTACTTTTCCTGTTGTCTACACAACCAACCCAATTTGTATCTGTATAAGTACTCAAAGTAAAATCAGTATCCTTTTGGATACCACAAGCCATGATATGAACTTCCCTTCAAGTATCTGAATGTCCTCTTCATTGCTACAACATGTGACTCTCTAGGATCTTGAAATCTAGCCACAAGACAAACTACATGTAGGATATCTAGTCTAGTAGAAGTTAGATGTAGCAATCCACCAATCATTGATCTATACTTGCTTTGATCCACCTTAGGAGATTCATCATTTTTTCTCAACTTGCAACCAATAATCATAAGGGTACACACCGATTTAGAATCTTCCATTCCAAATTTCTTCAACATTTATTTGACATACTTTGATTTTGAAATGAAAATACCTCTATTTGTCTTATTTATGTATAATCCAAGGAAGAAATTCATCTCCCCAAACATAGACATTTCAAACTCTTTATGCATTTCCTCTGTAAACTTCTTGCACATATCTTCATTGCCTCTAAACATTATATCATCAACATACACAACCATAATCAATATTTGATCTTTTTCAACTTTAAAATAAAGATTGCTATTTTTGGTACCTTTATTGAATCTTTGTTGTATCAAATACTTATCCAACCTTACATACCAAGCTCTAGGAGCTTGCTTCAATCCATACAATACGTTCTTCAATCTACAAATCATATTTGTTTTGTCTGATAATTGAAATCCTTATGGTTGTTCTATGTATACCTCTTCTTCCAATTCTCCATTCAAGAAAGTAGACTTCACATCCATTTGATAGACTTAGAAATCCTTATGTGCTGCAAAAGTTAAAAACATCTTGATCGCTTCCATTCTTGCCACCAGATCAAATGTCTCCTAAAAATATATTCCTTCGGCTTGTGATTAGCCTTTACACACAAGCCTTACCTTGTTCCTTACTACTTCTCCATTCTCATTTAGTGTGTTTTTGAATACCCACCTAGTTCTAATCACATTTTTGTTTGTTGGTCTTGGGACAAGTTTCCAAGTCTAATTCTTCTCAATTTGCAACAACTCTTGTTTCATAGTCTTGATCTAATATTCATCTTTGCATGCCTCAATGATTGTTTTAGGTTAAACTTCAGAAAGTAAACATAGATTTACCAGTTCTTCGACAAATCTCTTTCTTATCAATACACCTTTGTTCTTATCTCCAATGATCTAATCTTCAAAATGATTCTTCTACACATACTTAGGAGCTTTAGGAGTCCTTTTCAGAGCTTCTTCCTCTTCAATCTACACTTATCTTTATTCAACTTTTTCTTCTTCTTTGTAAGAAGACTCATCTAATTCATATCCATCTATCATCATTGAATTCTTCTACAAATATTCATCAATCTTGACACTTGCACTCTCAACAATCTTTCTCAATCTCTTGTTGTAGCATTGATAAGCTTTGCTTCTAGTAGAATATCCAATGAAGATACCTTCATCAGACCTTGCATCAAACTTTCCTAAGCTGTCTTCATCTCTTCTAATATAACATTTGCTTCCAAACACTCTGAAGTACTTGACAGTAGAAATCCTTCCATACCATAGCTAATAGGGAGTCTTTGTACTATTTGCTCTTGCTTGAACTTTGTTAAGTATATAAACAACAATATGAATTGCTTCTCTCCAATAGACTTCAAGTAGATTTACCTCTTTCATCATTGTTCTTGTAGCTTCTTGAATAGTCATATTATTTCTATCAACCACTCCATTTTGTCGAGGAGACCTAGGGACAAACAAGTGCCTCTTTATACCATGATTCTCATAAAAGATGTTAAACTCATTGGAGGTGAAATCTCCACCTTTTTCAGACCTCAAACATTTGATTTTTCATATCCATTTCATTCTCAATCATAACTTTGAATGCATTAAACTTGTCGAGATATTTTGAATTTTCTTTGAGAAAAGAAACCCATGTCATTCTACAATAATTGTCAATTAAAAGCATGAAATACATGTCACCTTGAAGACTTCTAGCTCTTGTAGGACCACAAAGATATATATGCATTAATTCCATCAATCCAGTAGTAGATTGTTCTATTGGTTATTTTTACTGTAACTAGGTGATCTTCTAATCTACCTATGGAATTGCCAATTCCAATCAAGGGCAGCTCAAAGGACCTGGACCAACTGACGAGGATTTTACAAACCTCCTACACTTTGGGCTCTGCAAGACCCGGGAGGGTGATCCCTTAATGTGTTTACAGCCTCTGCACCATTATCATAAACAACATTAACAACATAGATAATCTCATTTAATAGCTCAACATAATAGGATAATACCAAATAGAATTGGCTGTTCATCAATAATACCAAGTACTTGGAGCATGAGATAACTACAACAATGTTTCAAAATATAAGATAGTCATTGATTTGTAATTTGTAGCAAGCTCTAGGTAAAACAAACAAATATTGAACCATAAGAATAAGTACAACTCAGATCAGTGCCATATATCCATCGGGGGATTCAAATTCATAAGCATCTAAGGGTTTATGATAGATTTAACACATAACATATAAGATCCTTGATAATATTGCTTTATAATCTTATCAATATATATTCGAACCCAATACTACTTATCAAATCCTTATACATAACATATCCACTTACAATCCCATTCAAGCATTTTAATTAATTCTTTGAATTAAAGCTAAAACAAGAATCATACACACCACAACATTGAGAAGAACGAAACAACCCTTGATCATTTTATTCAAGATTCAAATATGCTTGTACAATGGAGAGACATGAGTTCAAATTAATCATTTCAATTCAAATGCCAGTACTGTCACAAAACATAAAATCCCCATGAGTTCAAAACCTACTACAGAATGACTCAAAAACCTAAATTTCATTTTCTCTAAAACCATTAGACTTTACAATTTTCTCTACAATTTCACCTAGACTCGACCAAAAATATCTAACTTGCTAACCCGTACTTCTGGCCTTGAAATCCTTCTTATAGAAAATGAAGGAGCAAACAAGCATCGAGCCAGAAAGCACACATGTCACCAACCACCTGGACCGCCTTATGACATTTCAAAAATTTGTTACAACAGTAATCTCCCCAAATAATCTTTTTGTTCATCTTGCCCGTTGAGAATGGTTGATGTAGCAACAAAACTTCAAAAATTTCCCGACCAGACTATCACCAAAAACAAAACTAGAATTTGTTGTAACTACAACAACTAATTTGTCAACCGTTAGCAACCTACTCTGTTTCACTCTTCCTTAATTAAATATACATTTACCCACTGCTGGTACTCTTCATCAGTTGGCCAATTAGAACTGATTACCTCATTCACCTTGGCATTGTAAGGTGTGTAATTAACTGCCACCTTATTCGCTTCTCTTTCAAAAGATTCTAAAAATGAGCTGGTGCTAATAAATTTGTCCATACAACTCACCAATAAATCATAATCTGAGTCATCACAAATTAATCTAATTTGAGAATTGATGAACTCATTTTCCTGATCCCGCCACTGTTGGAGTGACCTGATATTTCCTCGCTCATCAATTATGGCAGGTAACAATGTATCGCTCCAATCATCAAAGTTCTTCACCAACTCTCTGATCTTCCTACTCAAGTCATCTCACAAAGCCTGAAAACCTTTCAATGACTTAACTAACACTTGAGAAGGCCTTAATGATTGGGGCCTATTATTTATATCAAACCTTGAGGCCTTATACATTATGTCTAAGTCATTGGCCCTGGGGATCCATCTTTCAATTAATGGTACTACTACCTCCTAATTCCTATCAATGTTCTTTATTGCATCTAATAATAAAGAATACAAAGAATACATAGATGCCAATATGTCATCAACCTTCTCATTTAAATGCCTCAAAACAACATTAACAACCTCCCTTTGCTTTAAAATTACTCCCTCCTCACTGACTTTCAAGGATGCTTGTAACTCTGCAATTTTGTGCATTAGCTGCTTCTTTGTAGGATCAACAGAGCATTCTATTTCTTCATCAATTGGCTCTAAAGTAGGGCTGAGGGAAGGAGTTTGGATGGAAGACCCTGGTATAGAAACAATGGGAGAAGCAGGAGGCACCAACCCTGATGTGGAAGGCAATGTTTTGATCCCTAGAGCAATTGATGTCTCCCCAATTTGCTTGTACTTCAACCTGTCCACCTCAGTCTCCACCTCAAAATTCCTTTGTTGCACCTTGCTATATTCTCCAATTATGAAATTATACTTCTCCATTTATGAAATTATACTTCTGCATTAGGCTTTTCTTTTCAACCTCTTCTCTTTCAGTAGTCTTCTGGGCCAATTTGGCCACATTCATAGTCAAACTAGTAGCCTTTGTGGTTGAGGTCTCTGAATCTCTTTTTACTATCAACCCTCTTAAATTTGGGTTAATATCAGTAACATTGGGCTTTCTCCCTTGGGGGGCTAGAGCCCAAATTGCCAAAGTCTCGTATTCCTCACTAAAGGCAAGTTACTAGAGAATTTTAACTTACCAGAGAAACGTTGACAAGCATCACATGTCTTCACTAGTTGGTGTGCATCCTTAAAAATAGTAGGCCACCAAAATTCAACCATCATTACCTTATGTGCAGTTGTCTTGGCCATATAATGCCCTCCACAAACTCCACTATGCATCTCACTCAAAAGTTCTTGCACTTGATCTTGGTCAACACACTTTAACATGACACCTTCTCCATTTCTCCACCAAAGCTTACCAGCTATGATAACATATTTGATAACATGTAATTTCAATGTCATTTTTTCATTTTCACTCAAGTTGTCAGGACATTTCATCTTTTGAAAATAATAGATCACACCTTTATACCATTCAGAATGCTCCATATCACATATGTGTGATCTATTTTCCTCTTCTAGAAAATTTATCTGATTCTCTTCCAGATTACTTTGGGCCATAAGCTTGGCCAATCCTTGTCCTCTCACTATATTAGTAATCTAGATCTCAATGTTGAATTTTTGGATTCTATTGATCCATCTACACCTTCTTCCTGACACTTCCTGTTGTGTGAAAATATCCTTGACAGTAGCACTAGGTACATATGCAACTACAGTAGCTCCCATCAAATAAGGCTTGAAATTTTTTACTGCTTTTACCAATGCATATGCCTGTTTTTCATTTATATCATACTTAAGTTCTGCAGCTTGTAAAGATTTGCTGAAAAAGGCTATAGGTTGTTCAAAACCTTTTGCATTCTTTCGCAACAACACAACTGCAATTGTGTGGAAAGAAGCAAATGAAAAAATATGTAAGGGTTTAGAAAAATCAGGGGTTCTTAACACAAGAGCCTCTTTTATTGCTTGCTTAATGGCCTGGAAGGTCTGCACAGACTCCTCTCCCCACTCAACCTTAGCTCCCTTCTTAAGCATCTTAGAAATCGGGCAAACTGTCTTAGATAAATTTGTTACAAACCTCCTTAGGAAGTTTATTTGTCCAAAGAAAGATTATATACCTTTGATACTGTGGGGTTGTGGGATTTTTTCTATTGCAATTACCCTCTCTGGATCAATTTTGACCCCATCCTTGGAAACAATATGTCCCAACAATTTTCCCTCTTTTACCCCAAATGCACATTTCTTCAGATTCAAAGAGATACCATACTCCAATGCCCTACTAAATACCTTCTCCAGATGCTCACAATGATCTTCTTCTTTCTTGGAATATACCATCAAGTCATCTTGGTAAATCACCAAGAACAAGTTAATGAAATCTGAAAATGCCACATCCATGGCTCTCTGAAAAGTAGCCCCTACATTTGTCAGACGAAAAGGCATTCTCACATAGATATATGTTCCCCAGGGTGTAGTGAAATCTATCTTAAACTGCTCAGACTCCTTGACCATGAGTTGGTTGTAACCAGAGAACCCATCCATCATAGACATCAATTCGCAAACTCTCACCCTTTGCAACATGGCTTCCATATTCGATAATGGATAGTTGTCTTTTAATGAAGATACATTCAAATTTCTGAAGTCTACACATAACCTGATATCTCCATTTTCCTTTCTCACTGGTACTAAGTTTGACACCTAGGATGAATGTCTGATTGGCTTGATGATCCTTGCATCCCTTAGCTTCATTAATTCTTCTTTCATTTTGGGGGCCAAAGTAGGATTAATGGGCCTTTGCTTTTGCCTAAATGGCTTAGCACCATCACTCAAAGGAATCTCATGTTGGAAAAGATCCTCCATGTATGCCTTAAGGTCATCATAAGACCATGCGAACATGTGCCTAAACTTCCTTAATAAGTCAATTAGCATCCTTCTCACCTTTGGTGACAATTTCTTTCCAATATACACCTTTTTTTGTGATGCCTTTGTTCCAAGATTTATCTCTTCCAAGTCATCAGGATGGGAAGCAGTATCATTAGCCCTTGTCCTATCCTGATTATCAAACACTCTTTCTAACACAAACCAAACCCTTAGGAATTGTATTTATTTTTAACTGAATGACCTCATTTCCAAACACAGTATCTTTACCATCAATTTTTTCAACAAAAGCTCCAAAGCCAATTTATTGACTTTCATATTCATCCACACAATTCAAGAACCTCAGTATGTCATCATCATTATCAAAAACTTGCCAATTTTTGATATTATCAGGAACATATGGCCTTTTTTGCACTTCAACCTTTGAAATTCCAGCATAGGTCATATCATCTAACTTTAATGCAATATTTGCTAATAAATCTACCACTTTGTTGTGGCCTCTCTCCATCCAACTTATACCAAATGCATCAATGTTCTCCAATTCATCCCAAACAACATTTCTATACTATTTCAACCTCTTGTTCTTTGATACATACTTGGATCTAACTTGGGAAACCATAAGCTCAGAATCTCCTATTACCTTGAGCTTCTTGATCCCATGTTTTCCAGCCAGTCTTAACCCCAATAACAGGGCCTCATATTCTGCCACATTATTGGTGCATTCAAATGACAAAGTGAAAGAGAACCTGAATGCCTTTCCACTTGGCGATCTTAACAAAACGTCTGCACGAGACCCTTCTTTTGAACTTGCACCATCAAAGTACATAGTCCACAAGTCATCACATTCTAACAATTGTTTCACTTTTGTATCAATCGGTGCAATAGGCTTATCACAATTGCTAGGGAATTCCTCAGCCCTGAATTCATTTATACTACTATCAATAAAACATGTCATATTTTTAGTTGGGCCATGCTCAATCATATGGGGCACTTTTGGTTCTCTTTCAATCTTGACATTCTTTCCATCGATAGAAAAATTAGCAAATGACAGGTCACATTGCATGTTACCCCCATTGATGCACTCCACTTTCTTGACAAAAGCATCCCAAAATGTGGTGGGATGTCTACAACCAATACAGTCATGGCTAAGTCCTTCTTAGGATACTGAGTCAGTTTATAAGGCAATGCTCTGATAGTCCCAATAACCGACACTTCTCTTGAATCCAATGCATAGCATTTACCTTGAGTAGTATCCATTGTCAAGCCCATTGTCTCCATGATTTTGACTGGCATAACATTGTTTGATGCCCCTAAATCTGTCATACAATTTCTCAGTCTTCCCATTTATATTAACACTTGAGAAAAAGGGGTTTATATTTTCAAGGCACATATTTATAGAATTCCCTAAATTTACCGGGGGAATTTGTGACACAATTCCCTCCACTTCTTTCTCTTTTCCTTCTCCTTCATCCTTTGATTCTTTACAACTACCTTGTTCAATCTTACTACCGGCGACACCTGTGATCAAGGCTATTGTCTTTTCCTTATGCTCATTTATTCTCATCATTTATAGCAAAGGTACAGTAACTTTAACTTGAGAAAGCACCTGAAACATATCTACGGGTGTATATTTAGGCAAATCAGATACCATATCTTCATCATTTTCCTTTTTCTCTTGTTGCTTACTTCCATCAAGTTTCTTTTGCTTCCTATCCTCTGAAGCAGGTTCAACAAACTTTGTAATCACCTTGGTCGTCACCAATGATGAAGCTACATATTCTCGAGGCTTTGGGGTGTCATTCTTTTTTTCCCAAACCTTATCATTCTTAACCTCTTTGATTTTGACAACATCCCTTTTACTGTCAACCTTAACATCCTTGTTTTTGTCCTTTTGTTCTTTGATAAAAAGGCCAACAGGTTTTCCCTATTCACCACCCATAGTTATGTTTCTCAGCTGAAGTGAACTTTTCATTTGAGCAACCATTTCCTCAGTCAATCTTGTAATCTCGTCTTCTGATGGTCTCCTTAAGGACACTGAACCTTCAGCCTACTCCATATTGCATGCATTATGGTCAAAATCACCTTCCTCATCAGAGAAGACCTGTTGATGGTACATCTCACTTCTTTGTCTTTGATTATCCACATCAGTTTCTTGTAATTCATCATCAGAGGAACATTCTACCTCATCAATGTATGATCTGGCCATACAAACATCTACATCACCCTGCTCACATTCTAGAGTTTTCTCATGAGCATCCTACTATGTTCCTTCAGCAACAAGCAACTGAGAAACACCATAGTAATTTTGATCATGTGGATGTTCACACACCTCACACCATGGTCTATCCTATACCAGATTTACTGAATGCTTCTGCAAGGGGTCTGGTGTATGCTGATCATTTTTAGGCTTATGGCCAGGCAAGATTGGTTTCCCATCTTTCTAATTTGTATTATAAGGATAATTTTGCAACCTGGGCGGTCTGTCATTCTTATTATACTATTTCTTTTCATTTCCTATACCCTTTTCTTGCTTGCAAACAATGTACTTTATGTCTTTCAAAGTGTTGAAGACCTTATCCCATTTTTCATCATCCTTAGGCTTTGCAACAAAAACCCTCTCAGTCTTATCCTTAGGATTTTTAAAAGTGTGGGTTCTTCTCTCCTACCATATTTCCCAGAAGCTCTTCTATTACTCTCAATATTTATAGCCACCCTAAATGCATCCCTCATAGTCCGAGGGTCCTTATCTCTAAGGAGATATGCTATTTTAGCATCAAAAGCATTGAAATATGTAGTTAGACAGACGTTTTCATCAAGCCTCAAAACCTAGAACAACTTATACATTGCTTTTTGGAATCTTAGATTGAACTCCATCACAGGCTCATTTAATGACTTCTTGATGTTATTAAACTCATTCAGCATGAAACTAGCATTGGTTTTATCACCATATTGTTCCTTGAAACATTTTTCAAATTCATCCCATGAACCAATACTAGCATTAGGTAGACCTCTGTACCAATCCCTTGCATCTTCCACTAGAGATTGTACAAACAATTTCATCACATCTTCATGCTCTACCTCATAATCATTTAGCATATCCATAAAAGCTTTTAAGTGTTCCTCTACTATCACAACATTGTTGCCAACAAACTTACTCATCTTTTCTCTCAGATCATCAGGGATGGGGTTTGGGTAACCTGGAATACCATCAAAGAATATTTGCCTATACCTTTCCAACTGTATAGGTCTTTGTTGGAATAATCCTTCAGTCTTCTGAGAATCAACACTAGATCCTAAATTTTGTACCCTAGGGCCATCCTAATTTAGATTTACAAACCTAGTTGCATGAGCCTTCAGGCCAGAATTGTTTGTGGTAGGATCCAGATTGGTTTTAGGACCATGTTTCAAGGCATCTTGGTGAATTGATGAGGTTGCAGCTTGTATAGCCTCATCCATGTTTGACATCTTTAGGAAACTTATTTTCCTCTTCATTTTTGCATTTGCAGCCTCAATCTTTTTCCTCTCCAACTCTTCTACAAGAGCCTCACCCTCCCTTCTAACCTTTTCTAAGGCAGTTTTAGCTTGTAAAGATACATGTGGTGGGGGATCTCGTTTAGGAGGGTGAGAAGTCACCTTTTCAATTATTTTAATCCTCTCAGCCTTTTGTTTTCCCTTGTCTAAGATAGGTTTAGGGTTTGGATTACTTAGTTGAGGCTTAACAGGGTTTGAGGATTTTGGGTTTGCAGGTTTTGAATGGGCATCAACTTGACCTACATGACTTACCTTAGACACAGGCTTTATCCCCTTATCAACAATTTCATGTACAATAGGGCCCTCAACATCTAGCTCAATTTTTTCTTGGTTCAGGAGCTTCATTGTTGCCAACTATCTAATCAACCTATCCCTTTCAATCACAACATGCATGAATTTTATTTCCCTCTCCTTTTCCTTCTTCATCATGAGCTCAACTTTCTTTTGGATCTCCCGCCTTAAGGAGTCAATGTCTCCAAAAACATCATCAGGGTCAAGCAAATTCATATCAAAACTCGATGTATCACTTAGATCTATTAGATTGACCTCTTCAAGTACATGTTTAGACAGTAAAGGAGTTCCATCATCTTCAACAAGAGGAGGAGGCACATTATTGGTGCTTTCTCTGTGATGGCTTCGACTTCTACTCCTACCTCTCTTCTTTTCAGCATATTGGACACTAACAAGCCCTTTATTTTGACATGTTACATCCTCTTGAACTAGTGTATTAAATAGCGCATCAAAAAATCCACAACTATCTAATTCTGAATTTCTAGACACTTCTTCAAGAGTTTTAGGGATAGGATGTAAAGGCTTACTTGTACATTGGTGTACACGATTTTGTGATGCAGGAGCAACATTGCTAGATTATGGTTTCTTCTTTATCTAGTCCTTCTTCTTCATTTTAGGAAGTTCACCCTCCAATTTCTGTTCTGGGTGATTCTTCATGAATGACCTAGTGTTCTTCATTTTGCGTGATTGTCCAAAAGATCCTTCAACTTTATATTAAATCTTCAAAATAAGATGCACACTGGTGCAGAGACTTTAGAGTTGCCACCCAATTATCTTGGGAAAACCAAATATCCAGAGATACTCAGTGAATTTCAAAAAACCTTTGGAACTTTGTAATGACAACATACAATGTACTTTACCAATGACTTCAAAATGCTTTGAACAACAAAAGATATGGACAAACCTAACACATAACCACAAGCTCGACCTTCAAATCACATAAATATGATGGTAACTCTATGCAAAATGGATAATCGATAAACTAACAAGAAATATTGAAATTAGCCTCCCCAGCAGAGTCGCCATTTTGTTAGTTGCTTTTACTGTAACCAGGTTGATCTTCTAATCTACCTATGGAATTGCCAATTCCAATCAAGGGCAACTCGAAGGACCTAGACCAACTGATGAGGCTTTTACAGACCTACACTTTGGGCTCTGCAAGACCTAGGAGGGTGATCCCTTAATGTGTTTACAACCTCTGCACCATTATCATAAACAACATTAACAACACAAATAATCTCATTTAATAGCTCAACATAATAGGATAATACCGAATAGAATTGGTTGTTCATCAATAATACTAGCTACTTGGAGCATGAGATAACTACAACAACATATCACAATATAAGATAGTCATTTATTTGTAATTTGTAGCAAGCTCTAGGTAAAACAAACAAATACTGAACCATACGAATAAGTACAACTCAAATCAGTGCCATATATCCATCGGGGGAGTCAAATTCATAAGCATCTAAGGGTTTATGACAGATTTAAAACATAACATATAAGATCCTTGATAATATTGCTTTATAATCTTATCAATATATATTCTAACCCAATACTACTTATCAAATTCTTATATAGAACATATCCACCTACAATCCCATTCAAGCATTTTAATTAATTCTTTGAATTAAAGCTAAAAAAAGAATCATACACACCACAATAGTGAGATGAATGAAACAACCCTTGATCATTTTATTCAAGATTCAGATATGTTTGTACAATGGAGAGACATGATTTCGAATTAATCATTTCAATTCAAATGCCAATACTGTCACAAAACATAAAATCCCCATGAGTTCAAAACCTACTACAGAATGACTCAAAAACCTAAATTGCATTTTCTCTAAAACCATCAGACTCTACAATTTGCTTTGCAATTTCAACTAGACTCAACCAAAAATATATAACTTGCTAACCCGTACTTCTGGCCTTGAAATCCTTCTTATAGAAAATGAAGGAGAAAACAAGCATAGGGCCAAAAAGCACACATGTCACCAGCTACCTGGACCGCCTTGTGACATTTCAAAAATTTGTTGCAACAGTAATCTCCCCGGAGAATCTTCTTGTTCATCTTGTCCGCTAAGAATGGTTGACGCAGCAACAAAACTTCAAAAATTTCACGCCTAGACTGTCACCAAAAACAAAAGTGTAATCTGTTGTAACTGCAACAGTTGATTTGTCAACTATTAGCAGCCTACTACGTTTTACTCTTCCTCAGTTAAATATACATTTACCCACTGCTGGTACTCTTCATCAATTGGCCAATTAAAATTGATTACTTCATTCACCTTAGCATTGTAAGGCATGTACTTAACTGCCACCTGATTCGCTTCTCTTTCAAAAGATTCCAAAAATGAGCTGGTGCTGATAATTTTGTCCATACAACTCACCAATAAATCATAATCTAAGCAATCACAAATTAATATAATTTGAGCATTAATGACCTCATTTGCTCGATCCTGCCACTGTTGGAGTGACCTGATATTTCCTTGCTCATCAATTATGTCAGGTAACAATGTATCGCTCTAATCATCAAATTTTTTCACCAACTCTTTGATCTTCCTACTCAAGTCATCTCGCAAAGCCTAGAAACCTTGCAATGACTTAACTAACACTTGAGTAGGCCTTAATTATTGGGGCTTATTATTTATATCAAACCTTGAGGCCTTATACATTATGTCTAAGTCATTGGCCCTAGGGATATATCTTTCAATTAATGGTACTACTACATCCTGATCCCTATCAATGTTCTTTATTGCATTTAATAATAAAGAATACAAAGAATACACAGATGCCAATCTGTCATCAACCTTCTCATTTAAATGCCTCAAAACAACATTAACAACCTTCCTTTGCTTTAAAAGTACTACCTCCTCACTTACTTTCAAGGATGCATGTAACTCTGTAATTTTGTGCATTAGCTGCTTCTTTGTAGGATCAATAGAGCATTCTATTTCTTCATCAATTGGCTCTAAAGTAGGGTTGAGGGAAGGAGTTTGGCTGGGAGACCCTGGTATAGAAACAATGGGAGAAGCAGGAGGCACTAACCCTAATGTGGAAGGCAATGTTCTGATCCCTAGGGCACTTGATGTCTCCCCAATTTGCATGTAATGCAACCTGTCCACCTCAGTCTACAACTCAACATTCCTTTGTTGCACCTTGCTATATTCTCCAATTATGAAATTATACTTCTCCATTAGGATTTTTCTTTTCAACCCTCCTCTTAAATTTGGGTTAATATCAATAACATTGGGCTTTCTCCCTTGGGGGGCTAGAGCCCAAATTGCCAAAGTCTCATATTCCTCACTGAAGGCAGAATCTTGCAATGCTGCCTTGACCTCTTCTTCAGAATCCTGCAGGGGATGCTTGGACTTCAGAATAGCATTGAAAGCTACTGCATCTGCAATGTCCCACTCAGGAAAAATCAATACACCAGATTGATTTACTAGTTTTATTCCCTCCTCAGGAGGGATGCTCTTGAATTCATCCATTAACTCAGCTTTCACTTCATCATCATTCTCCTGGTCTGACCTGTCAAGTCTCAATTCTCTTCTCCTCTTGCATTTATCCTGATATTCTTCCAATTTCATTCTCCATACTAGTTGCAAGAAGACTGGAGTTTTTACAAATGCATTATCATCTAGAAACTCCTTACATGCTTCCATTCTTGCATCTTGCACACATTTTCCTTTCATATCTAGATCAGAGAGAACCAATTCAGCTAGCTTGAGAGGAGAAGGCATACCCATTTGCATGTCTTGGTCGGTGATAAAATTTCATCCACCAAATCCTCTTGTGATTTCTCAATCTTTTGCCTCTTAGGGCTTGGCTCTAATGGTGGTGGTGAGGGACTATTCTCAGGTGATGATTCCAAATCAATAATTTTAGTTGCCCTAGGTGTTTTGAGCTTTGGACCTAGTTGTGCAGGAAAATTCATTATTTTTTCCCCTTTTCTATCCTCTTCTTCCTCATCACTGCTATCATTTTGTTTCCTTCTATAAATAGGCCGTTTCTTTGTAGGTTGGTAGGCTGGCCTTATTTCAATTGGCCTAGTATCTTGCTCTATATGCCTAGATCCAATTCTAGGTTTATCTTCTTGGTCATCAAGATGCCCATAATTTCTTTGAAATTGTCCATCAAAAAGTCAATTTTCTTATGATATGGACTGAACTCCACCAATGGATCATACTTTGGATCCATTTTGTGCATAATGGCCAATAGCTTATCATAAGCTATCCATTTCTCCTTGTTCAATTCTTGCCTACTTAGATCAAACTCATTTCTAATCAGGTCCTCAGGGAAGTTGAACTCATGCACAATTATACACTAATCCTTCTCCTAGGGTTTTTCCTCGCATCAAGACCAACCCCTTCTTCCTATCATTCGTTGACAAGGTTAATTGATCCAGGAAGTCATCATATAAGTTTCTTTTGAGATAATCAACCTGGCTGGAATATTGCTTTGATGGTGCCATCCTGAATAAACTAGGGCTTCGTGGCTATTTCAAACTTCAAACAAGCTAGGGCTAAACAGAAATATGAAATTACAAAACAAAACCTTGCAATTTCCCACAAATCAATTAACCAACAGCCCCAAAACAATTATCAACAAGCCCTTCGACAAGCACACAACAAATCTCCCCCAAATTCAAATTCAAATTGACCAGGAGATACATAAATCAACTCACAACTTTGTGTTTGCAGAAACCCAAATCTTTACTATAACAACTCGTAACTTCATCCTTGGCCTTGTGACTGCTTCGCAAAGATGTTTGAATGCTTTTTGACACAATAGGGCAGGAAAATGGTCACTTTATTTCGATCAAATCATGCCAGTAAACATCTTGTCCACCATTAAAGCTTACTCGCGCACCGCACCAACGACTCCAATCGCATTTGATGTAGATTCAAATGCTAGTCATCGATCCTTCACTTTGGTCGTATCATCGAACGACTACCTTCAAAAAAAACTGACACGATCTCCACTGTGGCGAAAAGGGGCCACCATATTCTACGTTTCCAAGGAAATCCATATGGCACTCGCCTGTGATTTCGCAATCAATAAAGACCCTGTAACTCCTGATCACACGATGGTGGGCAACTGTTGATCTCAACCATCAACAATCCTGCTCGTTCAACATAGTTTCCAACTCTTGCCATTAACCATCGAGCACCTTTCCTACTGAGATTATAACATCTCCATTGATTTGAAGCACGTGCATCCCATAACTGCTTTAGTAACCCACTACATAATGTATTAAAGCCAGATATATATATTAAAGTATTTCTATCATCTCTGCAGCTTCACCAAATGAGACACATGGCGCTCGCCTATGATATTGTGATCAACCAAAAAAGTGTGGTGGGGTCATCATGGGATGGCGGGGAATGGCTGAGATCAAACGATAATTGATCTACAGTCACACAAACTTGTCCCTTTGCAAAATATAAAACATTTATTAAAAGAACAAGGGGACATCACAAGGCGGACTATAAACAACGACATAAGCTGTTTTTAAACGAGGGAGCACAGGACCATCTTAGACTTAGGAAATAATAAAGCCAGGAGAAGGAAATAAAATGATAGATCAAAAGGGACCCAACCTAGACGAAGCGATGGGGCTTAAGTTGTTCTAGAACCCTCCTCAAAAAGTAACGGCCAAATAGATCCCACCCAAGGCGTAAGATAGAACATTAGGGTTTTACATGAAAACAAAGGTAAAACCCCAACCTTAGGATTTTCCTAAACACCATAGATGACCAAAGACATAAGACAAGATAAAATGGAACACAAAGAGAAAAATTTGAAGTTCCATCATGTTCTTTGACTTTGAAGCTTCTTCTTGCTTGCTTTCCAATATGACATTCTTCACAGACAACATTGATAGGCTTTGTAATCTTTGGTAGATCTCTCACAACTTAAACTAAACTTATCCTTACTAGGCTATCAAAGTTGATGTGACACATTATTTTTTGTCATAACTAGCTTTCATTAATCTGAGTCATAAAGTAGTGATCATTAGCACCCTTAAGTTGATAAACATTTTCATTTGTTCTTTTTCTAGCAGCAACCACAATTTCTAGATCCTTTTCTGATCTCACATCCATCATCCTGAAACATAAGATTGTATCCTTTCCTACACATTTTTCTAATACTCAAGAGGTTATACATCATCAATATTATTCTTGCAGTGAAAATTGATAGAGCCTTTTCCACATATTTTAGTAGATGTATCATCACCAAATCTAACACATCCTCCATCATAGTTTTCAAGTTTTAAAAACTTAATCTTTTCACCAATCATGTGATTAGAGCATCCATTATCAATGATCCAATAGTTATTCTCTTGTCTAGCATGAAAAGAAAATACCAAAGTACCTTCAATTTTATCCTTTATGTCCAGAGGGCTTTTCTTCACACATCTCTCAGAGTTAGTAGATATAGATTCATATTTTAAAGCCATGAACGAGCTTTCATCATCTTCATCTCCATAATCAGATTCATTGTTAGAAATACCTACATCTTCTCTAACATAATAACTTTTCTTGATCATCTTACTTTTGTTCTCCTTATTTTTGTTATTCAAAACTTTGTTTGGACATCTTGAAGCATAGTGACCTATCTTTTCGCAGCTAAAATATTTGAAAGGCAACTTACCATTGTACTTACCGGTATCCTTCTTTATTCTCCTTACAAATTTAGCTTCTATATCTTCAAGATTCTCCTAATTTGATTCCTTGATCTCCTCTAATTTCCCAGCCTTAAAAGCAGTCTTAGTTTTTGCATCTGTTATCCTTGAATTCAACACACTCAATTCATGAGACAACCCATACAAAACTTATCTGTTTCGTAGCCCCACACAATCTAAGCATGCAAAACAAGACAACTCCTAATTTTCATTCATGTGTGGTCTCCAACCTCAAAACATCTTTTTGAGCATTAACCTCTATCAATTTGCTGAAATTCATTTGGTGCAAGTTGTAAAAATCAATTTGTAGGAGTTAGAAAAAAATTTATACTTGCAAGGTCGGACTTTTTCCCTAACCTTGCAAGTCAAGGTTGGAAAATAAAAAAGAGTTACATGGTTGAACTTTTTTCCCGACCTTGCAAGTTAATTAAGTTTCATTTGCATCAACATCAAAAAATATTGACCTTGCAAGTTACAACCAAAATCCAATTTGCAAAGTCATTGGAAAAACCCGCTTCTACAACTGGACATCCACACGAGTGTATTTATTGTTGTTTTAATGGCTTTTAAATCGGCTTTAAAAGCATTTTAAGTTATTTTTCTTCCTCATTTCGTTTGTTATTCATCCTTCTTCTCCTTCTGCAAGTTCCTTTTGAGCTTTCGAATTCGTTGGTGCTTGGTTCGTGCTAGATTTCGTGTCATTCTTGCTAGGATTTCATTATTTTTACTTCGACATTTCTTCGAGTATGTTTTCAATTTTCTATTTATTGTTGATACTGTATTTATTAGGGTTGTAGGTTTGATCTTCTTTTATGTTTTCATTTATATCTTTCTGTTTTTCCATGTTTTTGTTTATACCCTTCTAGGGTTTTCTTCATGTTATTGTCATATGGGTGTCCCGCGGATTCCTTTTATTGAATCGTATTTCCATACTATTGTTTCCAAGAGGTCCACATTAGTGTTTTTGAAATCCTCAGACTATTCTATGTTTGGAATTGTTTCCTGCAACATTTTCCCCATATGGGCACATCTTGGTTTGCCAAAATTTTCACCTTGGTTGTGCTATTTTTAACCACCAATATTTTGAGTAAACTGCCCTTTGTGTTTTATGTTGAATCATTTTTTTCAACTAGTTACTACATTACCATTCTCGTATGTTGTGTTGGATTGGTTATTTTTACCGATTGAGTGATTACTACAAAAATAATACTTTGATCTTCCATGTTGTATCGATAATTTTTGTCGATGATATGTAAATGTTTTACCATTATTATTGGGTTGGGGATTTTCCCCGAATCTACTTAAAATCCATCTACCATTTCTTTGCACATGCACTGAATAAACCCACGCATGCAAAAAGTGAAATGCAATTCCTTAGTCATTGTCAAATCTGAATTTTTCTCCACTTTACATTAACTCAATGAGTTGTGAAGCGGTGTATAACAAAGGTTACTTGTTGGGTCGGGATTTTTCCTCAACCTTACAATAACTTAATGAGCTTTTGCATGTGTGGCATAAAACCCAACATACAAGATAATTAAAACATTCCAAGTGTTGTTTGTTTAGATGACAATTTTTGTTGAATATATAAATGAAAATAAACTTCCAACTTCCAAAGTTTGGGTTTCTTCTCGACTTCACATTAAATGAAATTGTTTTACCTAGTTGTAAGGTTGAGATTTTTCCCTAATCCTACAAAAAATGCAAAAGTTCTTCCATCCTGCAAGATTGTTAAATTTTAACAACTTAGCAACAAGAAAAAGACCTACCCACTTGCAATGTCGTTAAATTTTAATGACATTGCAACTTTTTACAAAATCATCAAATCCATGTGTAGTTTCACCGTTTTTGAACACGAATACATTCCAAGAATCGTTTTCACTTGCAATGATGCTAAATTTTAGTGCATGTACCCATTTTTTCCAAGTTGACCCATCGCGCTCTATTTTCCACACTCATCATACTCAAGCCACAGTTTTCATGCAATCGCTCTATTTTTCACCTTTGCTACAATTTCCAAGTATGCAATATTTCCTAACATTTATAAAAAATGTTGATCTTGTTATGCAGTTTCCTTGGCACATTTTTCAAGATTGTCTCACATCTGCACCCTTGCAAAACCATTCTCCTACCAATGACGAATTTGTCTCCTTCCAAGGGGGAAGCTATGAAGTAAAGTATCAAGGTGTGTTTCCAGTTACTGTGATTTCATCAAATGTTGATGAGATCAAGGACACAAAGATCAGGCACATTGACATGTCTGAGTTTCTTGAAAGGACTAAGAAACAAACCTTGGACAATAGAATGAGATCAATTATTCAAAGTAACATACATCTTGTGTCCTCATTCCCAATAGCTGCTCAAAATTTAGAATTTGTACTACAGGTTTCCTTTCACTACAACAAAGAGGATAGAAGTGTTTTGGATTCAAATGGTAATAGTGATGAGGTTGGATGTTGAATTTCTCGACAAGGCATTCTTATGCCCAAGTATTAAAAGATATGTTATAATTTCTAGAGAGTCTACACAGACAAAGTATGACAATGATCCTAATTCTACCAAAAGGATCATTAAAAGTAAATGGTTGAAGACCCCTAGACCAAGTGTCACAAGGTGGCCTAAGAATCCTCCTCATAGTGATTTCATAAATGAGGTAAATTACCTCATTACTCTTCTCAGTAGGGTAAATGGTTTACCTGCTTCATCAACATTTGAGGACTAGATGTACTTTTACATGAAGATTATTTTGAAGAGGAAACAATAGATTTTATGGGGTGAAGAAATCAACAATATTATCCATGAACAATTGGCCAAAGTGCTTATAACACAAAAGTTCTATATGACTTCCTTTTTGGTCCATGTTGTAGTGGAAATGATGAATTTTCTAGGTCTAACCACCGAGGGAGACAAGAGGGTAACACAGGTCTACGATTGTTTCCCACAAATTACTCTCAAAGGAAGCATTAATCATTTTAGGAGGATGAACAATGCATTCTTTGCTCCTCTCATGTGTACCTTTGATCCAAAATTGGAAAGTAAGAGAGTATTTGATGAAGTGTGGAAGGTGGTCAACAAATATGGATTTCTATATCTTCAGTTTCTAACTTTTACTTATCTGAGAGTTGGATGTTTTATTGGTTATCCGTGCATGCTTCCTCACTATCCTAGTGACAAGATTGTTTTGATAGAGCTAATGTAGGAGAATCATTATAGTACATAGCAAAAAAATGGAATCCCATAAACCCAGATTCAAATTCCCATTACAATCGGCAAATACTCTGTTCAGACTTCACACAAGGCTAAGGTTGTTGAATCAGAAATGCAACAAGTAACATTGAAATTGTTCAAAGCAAGGTTTGATTTCGATTATAGGGGTATGAAGGATCGGATAATATTATATGGGTTGATATTAGAACAAAGCAAGAGATTATGAAGAAGGACTATTGCAGATTAACTCTGGAGTAAATAAAGGAATTAGATCTAGTAGACATCCCTAAAGAAATGGAGGATGATGATGACATATTGGATCTTGCTTACAAAAGGAAAAATATTGTAGGATTTCCTTTAACTCCCATTCAATGGTCTTAGAAAGAGATGACCTCAATTTGAGAAATATTTGAACCTATTTTTGCTACAACTAACATTTGGTTAGAGGAAAGGGGAATACAGCTAAAACATTTTCTCACTGGATCAAAGGAAGAAACACAAGGTAAAGCAGGTAAAAAGTAAGAGTTGAGGACCAAAAACAAAAGTGATGCTCCGAGTTCCAATAGGCCATATAAGCCTAAGATTAAGTTTGTGGTCAAGGGTGGAAAGAAGAAGAATATGAAATCTGCATAAGGGGCATCCAATGAAGCACAAGAGAAGCTTGTGCAAGAGGAGAGGCAAGTTGAGGAAGAAATACACGAGGAAACAAAGATGTCCCCTCATGAGAATATTCTTCAAGAATCGCCTGTCTCCTCTTCTCCCATTACTAATTTTATATCTACTCCTACTCCTCCTCTAATATCCTCACCTATTTCTAATGTTTTTGTTGCCACTTTCACTCTTCCAGTTACAGTTAATGTTACTCCTATTGTGTTAATGCAATCGGTGCATTCATCTCCTATCTCAGGCTCACCTTTCAAAAGTCCTAAAAAAGTTTTGGAGTCTCTCATGTCCTTGTTGATATTATCTTCTCCATCTTTTGATATTGCATCACATTTAGACTTAGAACATTTCATGTTTGAGTCAACTCAAGTGTCAAGTGTTGAAATTCAAAATGTTGTTTTAACTGACAATCCTCCCATTGTGAACACCACTTTTATGAGTGCATCAACTACATCACAAGAAATGATTTCACATCCAAAGGACAGTTCACCACTCCAACCTTGGTTTTCATCACAAAATCTAAAGAGAAGAAAAGAATCCATCTCTCTAGATGAGTTTGGCTTTGCACAAGTTGCACCACCAAAAACCAAAACCAAGAAAAAGGTGAAGACTCTCTCAATACTGTTGTTTGACAAAGAGGGCAATAGATATGTAGATGTATCTCACCCTCCCCCTGGCATTACCTTTGAAGAGGTGGAGCTCACAAATTACTTTGTCACAAGAGTTGATTTGGGAAAGGTAAATCATGAGAGTGCAAAGGTACATGTTTAAGCCACCTTAAACTCTCTCGTAGAAATTTTTGATAGGGAAAAGAAGGAAAAGGATATTTACAAGGAAAAAATAGAACAATTGAGGTTGTACTGCAAAATATTACCCAATAGTTTAAATTTGATGAACTTGTGGCAGTAGCAGTTGGTGTTGATGAGATCCCATAATCTAAAAGGTGGAAATGGTGCACACTCAAGGTAGAGTGGTTGGTGATTTTCTTGACTGAATGGTTGCACTAGGAACAAAAATTTTGAAGTCTACCATGGAAAAGCTTGAGAAAATGGAAGGCATAAAGGTAAAGTTTGATGAAATTGTTGACTTTTTCTCTCAAGAGAAAGAAAATGTGGAGAATAAGAGGAAAGAATGGATGAAAATCAAGGAGCTTGGGATAGAAACCTTGACAGAAGTTGGGATCATCCCCAACAGAGATGTATAGGTGGAAGGTAAAGAAACCATGCTTCACAAAGAGACCATCCTCATTGATTTACTTAATGATCTAAAAGTTGCTTGTGAATTTGGTGAGGAAAATGATATGTAGCTTATCAATAGGATCAAAGAACTTCCATGTAGGTTGTGTGATGATGATCATAAGTTTCTTTCACCAAATGAAGTTGTTCAAGAGTTCACCAACATGGTTCAAAAGGAGTTTGAAGATCAAGCATTCTTAGTGCCTCAGATGGATAAAATCTTGGACATATAATTGACATTGGATAACTTGAAAGTGTCCATTAGAAGGAATGATAAATCCTAAAACACTATTAGAGATTCAACTACAAGAATTTGTGGCATATTCAAACATAGTTCATGCCCAAACGACGATAAAGTACAAGTAATTTTGAAGAAGCATGACGATTTCTTGGGGAATGATGGCGGAGAAAGTTGAACGTTCCTTGATTTTTCCTTAGTTTATTTTTTAGTATTTCCATGCTTTTTGTAATTAGTCAAGGATAATTTACATGTCATTTGTCATTTCCAAAATTTTAAATACATGTAACAACAATGAAGTCCTTCAAAAAAATTGGACTCCAAAGTTGAATAAGTCTAAGTAGTTATTTCTTTCCTAGATTAGCTCTTTTCCTCCCCTCTATAAACATGAGAGAGCTCATTTGTAATGATAGACCTTTAATCTTATGCAATGAAGTGTTGCCCAAATTGTGACTCAAATTTGAGACTTTGCATTAAAATTGCAATATCAATTCTAATTAATAAAGGGGGCGAATTTTGATATCAACCTTTATTTTGAATCAAATTTGTATGAGTGAGAATGTTCTTATGTCATTCTTGTCGATTTATCTTGTGTTGATTGTATAAGTGGTGTTTCATTATTATGATTGGAAGGACATTCAAGATAATTTATATAAAATTTGTGTTATATTGTTTACTTGAAGTTGTGTGTGTTTTATTAATATCTTTTGGTGAAATATAGTCAAGACTTTGAGCTTGGAGTTATTCAATTTGTGTGTGAATCTATTTGGTGAAGTGGGTTGATAGAATTTGTGCTCCAACTTACATCATTGGTTACTGTAGAACTCATTGAAGACAACAAAAATACTGTGATTTTGTGTGTCCTCTAGTTACTTATCACATAGTTATACTGGTACTCTTTGATTATTCTTACATTTAATCAAGAATATTGGGTATTATTGCTTAGGTAAATATTATAAGTGTAGAAGCATTATTGAATATTACCGTGAAACATTGTAAACATATTTTCTAAAAGAAGATAAAATGATGAATGTAACACACCCCCCACATGGTTAAACCTAGTGTAAATACCTTTAGCTTAGCATAGTTTACTTTGGTTTCAATAAGCAACAAGAAGGGAGCCTCCCCTTTCTAAGAGGAGAGATTTATCTCATTATGTGATTGAAATCACTATTTTGTAATTTGTAAAGGGATTACAAAACATTCACCCAGCAACACCACTATTTGTTCCTAATTCTCTCATTTCAAAAGCAGTTAAAGAACCATACAACTGATCTCTAGTATATTAATTTAAATTTGCAAATTCCTCACTAGCAAAAACTTTATGACTATAAGATTTAGGAAGAGTTCTGAGAATTTTCTTTACCACTTTTGGTTCTTTATGTTCACCACGAAGACCTCTGATGGAGCTGACAACTTCATGTACCCTCTACATATAGCTTGTAACATTTTCTTCTCTAGACATCTGCAAGCTCTCAAACATGATCTTTATATTTTGCATCTTAGCTTCTTTAACCTTATCATCTCCTTCATAAATGCTTTCTAACTTTTCCCAAATTTGTTTAGTAGTTTCAGACATAAATTTCACCAATTCAAAATTTGTAAGACTATTTAAGAGAGCATACCTTGCTTTATGATTGCTTTCATAGGCTTTGATCTCATCAGCAGTACTTGGACCATTTGTAGGTTCAGTGTATCCAATCTTAACAGACTTTTAGACATCATATCCAAGATAAACCAAAAAGCCTTCCATCCTTGTCTTCCAAAATGCATAATGTTGAATGCACAAGACAATTGAGAGGGGGGGTGAATCAATTGTACCTTAAACCTTCAAAACTCTCATACACATTCAGATCCACATTAGCTTAATTAACCCTTAATCTATTATGATGATTTAGCATGAAAGGCAAATAACAAAAATTGAAACAAATAAACACCATGCATAAGAGAACACTAGATTTACATGGAAAACCTAAGAGGGGAAAAACCATGGTGAGGATGATCTCATAATATAAAGTAATATCAACACCGAATACAATAGGGATCACTGTTGGAGGGCTCACTGCTCAAAGAAAGAAAGGCTCACTACCATAATAGAAAAGAAGATAGAGAAGAATTTTACACAAATAAATCTATCTCAATTCAAAAGAGAAATCCACCACAACATCATCAACTCCTTCACAACATAACTAAAGAATTGTAGACACCTTCTGCTCATTGCATCCAACAATCTAACACATGAAATCTCACACTACACTTCTCAAATTCGCATCATTTTTATATTTCTTGTCTATCTCATCATCCCTCAACAAATAAACTCTTATTTGTACCATCTTCAACCTTGAAAATTTCTCCAAGGTCGGCTATGTACCTCAAATATGCAATTTCAAATTAGGTCAGTGCTAAAAACTTCTATGATAGATAGAAGTGAAAGTGGACCACACTACTCCTTATTTGGGACCCAAAGCTACAACACCATGTGACAACATGCTTCTATAAAAAATAAATATTAATTATAATTAGTGTAAACACCAAGGTCGGTCGTTACCCATGTAAACACCATTAAAATTTTAAGTACATACACTTCCTTTGATCTAAAAATACCTCATGGAAAAAAAATGTCACTTGAACATAACCTAGAATATTCCACAAACGCCCTAAAATCCAACAAACTCCTTCACAACAACTTTCACCTAAGAAATGTACACACCTAGTACACACAAATAACTCTACCATACACTGCAACTTAGAAGTCTGGCTTTCAAAGCACCAAACTTCAAACAACCTTGACTGAACAAAGATACCAACACAATAAACACACCTTCAAATCCACAAGCCCTAAAACCACTTTGTGAAGAAATGTGGAGCAAAGACATTTCTCCCACATATCTCTGCAATACATAGCTCACACTCTGGTGAAAACAACTTCTTATGCACAAAGATCTAGCACACCAAATTTTGAATACAACACCTTTGAACACCTCTGATCAACATATCTAAAACGCACATGCAGATCTTCAACCTAGAAGAAATGCAGAGCAACACCAGAACACTATTCTGCAACCCAGAACAACACTACAACACACGATTTCCTTTTTTTATCAATTTTTCTTAAAAGCACTTGAAACCCAAGCATTAGAGACGCATCCTCATCACCTTCATCACCATAAAGTTAATTGCAACATAACAACTCAATCATATATCCATAGATAAAATATTATCAAAGCAACACTAGAGGCTGACACTAGTAGCTTATTAATGACAACATAATGTAACTAATCAAAGCATAGACAACACCAACATGCTCTTGCAAAAATATCCCACAATAATGATCTTCTTCCTTCTCATACAATTGACACTAATGAAAACACAAGCCTTTTGACATCAATGACAACACCAATATGTTCATACTTGCAACAATCTCCCCCTTTGTCATTGATGGCAACACATGATGTGAAAAACCATCAAAGACACAACATGATGTAACCGTCAAATCTTAGCATGACTAGCCGAATGAGTAATGGTTGAGGATTGGTCAATCTGTACTAATTGATCCTTTTGTTTCATGTTTTGAAATTATTTAAATAATTTATGTTGGTAATCAAAGGGAAAAATCCTAGCTCTCAAATGTTTTAGCATCTTAGGTTAAAGCCTAATCTTATTTTTCCCTTATTTTCTTTGCAAAATCTATACGTTCTCCCATGAGGGGGCTACATCTTTTTGGATCATACTTATCAATATCCTCCATGTTGGAGTATTTCTCCAACTCTTGGATCCAATCTAGGAATAGATTAGGGTTGAGCTCACCTTTAAAATATGAAACATTCACCTTTACTTTGGAACTTTGTTTAGTTAATGCTTCAATAAGCCTCTCTATAGGGTCTAAAACCCTAGTAGCATTTACTAAGTTTTTTGGTTCTTGTTTGGACTTGTCCAGTTGTAATCTAGTCTCAAGGGCCTCTAGCCTTCTAAACACTTCACTAATATTTCTTAGAGGGCCTGCATTCCTCCTACCCCTTCTTCCCTAATTCACACGAACTCCCCTCTGGGCCATCACGATTTGCTCCGATACCAAGATTAATGCAAGGGCAAACCTTTGTACATAAAATTGAGTCTCCAAATGTTCTTGGTCAGCTCCCCAGATCAAACTCCATCACACATCTTGTAGCTAAAATAAATAACTTACAACAAAAACATTGTATTCAACAACAAAAATACAACAATACCCATAAGCTTCAACTATCGAGCACATAAAAGGATAACTACATTGGACACATAAGATAAAAATTTGAGGTTTTCCATTCAAAATCAAGCCAAAAATATTGTGTCTCATCACAAAAAAAAAAGACTCTCACATGCTACAACCTACATAAGAGGAATTAAAAACTCTCCTCAAAAAGGAGAAGAAAAACCAAAATTAGAAACTGCTATATTGACAGTCGCCACCCCAAAAAGGAATAGACGCATAGACAAAAAAAGGAAGTAACAGGCTTATAATGAACAGTTCACGAGGCTTCAAATTTGAACAAATATACAAGAAAGTGAAGGGAAAATAGCAGCTAGGTATATCAATAGAGTAAAATTTCAACTTTAGGATGAGCTCACATTGTTGAAAGTACCTACAATGGATGAAGCTTATGAATATTCCTTAAAGGCGGAGGAGAAACTAAATCAAAAAAATACAAAAGTGAGTAAAAGGGATGATAGCAAACAAAATAGAGAGAAAGAGGTTTCTTTGGAAACTTCCATAAGTGAAGAGTCAAAAGAAGGAAAGAATGTAAAGACTGACTTCAAAGGAAAGGGAAGCTTTAGAGGTTGAGGATGAGGACAACTACCTCTTGGAGAGTGGAAGCCCGTGAAGTGTTTTATTTGTGATGAAGCCCACAAGGCTATAAATTGTCCTCAAAACTCCAAAAGGGTGATGGTAGCCCAAGAGGAAGAACCTTGTATATAAGAATATGAATTTGAGTCAAGAGAGAACTTGATATTGAGAAGAACCTGGATATCTGGAGACAAAGAAACCCCTAAAGATGTTTGGAAGAGGAAGAACATCTTTCGAACAAAATACAAATGTAAGGGCAAGGTATGTAAGGTGATCATAGATGGTGGATCTACTAATAATCTGGTGAGTACAAAGATGTTTAACAAACTACAACATGCTTGTGTTCCAAAATCTAATCCCTATAATATTTCTTGGTTAAAAAAAGATCATAGTGTACTTATGGATAAATCTTGCCTTATTTCCTTCAAAATTGATCCATATGTGGATGAAGTGCTTTGTGATGTGGTATCGATGGATGCATGCCATTTTTTATTGGGTAGACCTTGGCAACATGATCAGAATGTAATCCATTGAGGTAGAGAGAACACCTATGAGGTCCAACATGAAGGAAGGAAAATGATCTTAAAACCATGGAAAGAGGAAGGAGCATCTGAAGTGGCAGCTTTGTGTCTTCTAGTAGAAGCCAAGTTTGAGCTTGAAGAAAAAAATAAAATTCTAGCTTCACCAAGAAGAGAGTTGGAGGAAAATCTAGGATAAAAAAGAGGTAATTTATTTTAAGAATGAGATGTAACCAAAAATTGATGTAAAGCTACAACAAGAATCAACTAACAAGATTACATGTGCACCTCAAGAAATAGGTGTTGAAGTTCCAGTTGACTGTGACCTTTATTCTCAAAGAGATAGTGAGTTGTGGGAGTATAAGCACAATAATCAAAGATCTTCTAAGAATGTGATTCAGAGTTCAGTCCAAAGTTATTGCCTTACCTAGTTTGAGAGGAGTGATGTGAAGTGTGATTGGAGCAAGGGAAAGTCTTTCAAGTCTACTAGTGATTGCAATAGTTATTATTTTATTGGTTTTGATTTAGGGACTTAGCCTAGCTTTATCAGTCCAACTGAATGGTGGAATCAACATTGGAATCCTATCCCTAGAAAAACATGGGTTGGAAGCTTGGATGATAGCTCATATTGTGTCAAGGAATCCCAAGAGAATACTTTGAAGATCAGTCTGCTTGTGGTAATGCAAATTGATTTTTTTGAACTAGGAGGTTCAAACCTTTTTAAAGGCAAGGGAGATGATGTAACCACCAAATCTTACCATGACTAGCCGAATGAGTAACGATTGACTGTTGGTCAATCTGTTATTTCCTTTTTTGTCTATGCATTTGTTTGTTTTAGAGGTGGTGACTATCAATATGGTAGTTTGTAATTTTGCTTTACTTCTCCTTTTTGAGGAGAGTTTTTGTTTCCTCTTATGCAGGTTGTAGTGTGTGAGGGTCTATTTTTTTGTGATGAAAGATAATATTTTTGGCTTGATTTTGAATGGAAAAGCTCAAAATTTTATTACTTTTGCGTCCAATGCAATTATCCTTTTATGTGCTTGGTAGTTGAAGCGTATGGGTATTGTTGCATTTTTGTTGTTGAACGCAATGCTTTTGTTGTAAGTTATTTCTTTTAGCTATAGGATGTGTTATGGAGTTTAAGTTGAGGAGTCGACTAGGAACATTTGGAGACTTAGGTGTAGCTATAGATGTTTGACCTTATATCATAATAATTCTACTCCATACCTATTTAATTTTCTCTTTTCTCCCCCTTTCACAACATACTCACTACACTCTCTCCCCCTTTGATGTTTATCTTTTCATATGTCTCATTCTTCCTCTTAAATTTCTTCTTTTTGACATGACTTCCTCTCCCCTTTTGACATCAATGACAAAGGATAAAAGATTTGTATTACTGATGTTTTCCCCTTTGACACCAATCAACCTTCTTATAATAGTTTTGCAGCTTTCTTTCCTTTACCGCTTAGTAAACTCTCCCTTAGGAGCACACACCATACTGCACCAACCACCAACTATGACACTCACTCCCCTTGACTGCAACAACCAACAATATCATTACTTACTCCCCTTGAGAGGTAACCACCAACATTAGTCTAGACAAAAGAATGGATCTTGAAATCCACTAGACTAATGCATCTCCTTATGCATCTAGTTCAAGGAAGGAGGGGCAATGACCCCCAACTTCTCTCAGAGATACTCAAATGTATCCTTAGGAAGAGCCTTAGTGAATATATCAATAATCTAATCCTTTGTAGGCACATATTCAAACTTAACTTCATTCTCTACAACCTTCTCTCTCAGAAAGTGATATGGATTGAGATATTTTTTTTCCTTGAATACATTACTGGATTTTTTAAAATATTGATAACATTTGTATTGTCACAGAAGACAGAAATTGGTTCATCATATACTACTATGATATCCTTCAATGTTTGTCTCATCCACAAAATCTATGTGCAACAAGATGCTGCTAGTACTCTACCTTTGTAGTAGATAAAGATATTGAATCTTGTTTCTTGCTTAGCCATGACATCGACCTTCATCCAAGAAAAAATGCACCACCACTTACACTTTTCCTGTCATCTACACAACTATCCCAATCTGAATCTGTGTAAGCACACAAAGTAAAATCAATATCCTTTGGATACCACAAGCCATGATCTATATTTTTGTTCAAGTATTTGAATATCCTCTTTACTGCTACAACATGTGACTCTCTAGGATCTTTTTTAAATCTGGCCACAAGACAAATTGTATGCATGATACCCGGTCTAGTAGCAGTTAGATATAGCAGTCCACCAATCATTGATCTATACTTACTCTAATCAACCTTAGTAGATTCATCATTCTTGCTCAACTTGTAGCCAGTAACCATAGGGGTACACACCAGTTTAGAATCTTCCATTCCAAATTTCATTAAAATTTCTTTGACATACTTTGATTGTGAAATGAAAGTTCCTTTATCTATTTGATTGATTTGTAACCAAAGGAAGAATTTCATCTCCCCAAACATAGACATTTCAAACTCTTTCTAAATTTCCTCTACAAACTTATTACACATATCTTCATTGCCTCCAAATATTATGTCATCAACATATACAACCACAATCAAGATTTTATCTTTTTCAACATTAAAATAAACATTGCTATCAACGATACCTTTATTGAATCCATGTTGTATCAAATATTTATCCAACCTTACATACCAAGCTCTAGGAGCTTGTTTCAATCAATGCAATGCCTTCTTCAATCTATAGACCATATCCAATCTGTCTGATAATTGAAATCCTTCTGGTTGTTCTATGTATACCTCCTCTTTGAATTCTCCATTCAAGAAAGTAAACTTCATATCCATTTGATAAACTTTGAAATCCTTATGTGCTACAAATGCCAAAAACATCCTAATAGCTTCCATTCTTTCCACCAGAGAAAATGTCTCCTCAAAATCTATTCCTTCAACTTGTGATTAGCCTTTACACTCAAGCCTTGCCTTGTTCTTCACCATTTCTTCATTCTCATTTAGTTTATGTATGAATACCCACTTAGTTCCAATCACATTCTTTTTTTCAGGTCTTGGGACAACTTTCCAAGTTCGATTCTTCTCAATTTTCAATAGTTCTTCTTTCATAGTCTTGATTCAATATCGATCCTTGCATGCCTCAATCACTATTTTAGGTTCAACTTCAAAAAGTAAACATAGATTTACATGTTCTTCAAAAGCTTTCCTTCTTGTCAATACACCTTTGTTCTTATCTCCATATTTGATTTTCAGAATGATTCTTCTGCACATACTTAGGTGTTTTAGGAGTCGTTTCTGAAGCTTCTTCCTCTTCAATCTACACTTCTCTTTCTTTAGATTTTTATTCTTCTCTACAAGAAGACTCATCTGATTCATATCCATCTACCATTATTGAATTTTTCTATAAATCTTTATCAACCTTGACACTTGCACTCTCAACAATCTTTCTCAATCTCTTGTTGTAGCACCGATAAACTTTGCTTCTAGTAAAATATCCAAGGAAGATACCTTCATCAAACCTTGCATCAAACTTTCCTAAGTTGTCTTCATCTCTTCTGATATAACATTTGCTTCCAAAACACTCTGAAGTACTTGATAGTAGGAATCCTTCCATACCATAGCTCATAGAGAGTCTTTGTACTATTTGCTCTTGCTTGAACTCTGTTAAGTATATAAACAGTAGTATGAATTGCTTCTCTCCAGTAGAATTTTGGTAGATTTTCCTCTTTCATCATTGTTCTTGTAGCTTCTTCAACAATCCTATTCTTTCTTTCAACCACTCTATTTTGTTGAGGAGTCCTAGGGGTAGACAAGTGCCTCTTTATGCCATGATTTTCACAAAAGATGTTAAACTCATTGGAGGTGAACTCTCCACCGTTATCATACCTCGAACATTTGATTTTCATATCCATTTCATTCTCAACCATAACTTTGAATGCTATAAACCTATCTAGAGATTTTGATTTTTCTTTGAGAAAAGTAACCCATGTCATTCTAGAATAATCATCAATTAAAAGCATGAAATAACTATCACCTTAAAGACTTCTAACTCTTGTAGGACCACAAAGATCTATATGCACTAATTCTAATAGTCTGATAGTAGATTGTTCTTTGACTTTGAAACTTCTTCTTGCTTGCATTCCAATTTGATATTCTTTGCAAATAGTATTGGTTGGATTTTTAATCTTTGGAAGATCTCTTATAGCTTGAACTAAACTTATCCTCACTAGGTTATCAAATTTTATGTGACACATTCTTCTATTCCATATCCAACTTTCATTAATCTGAGTCATAAAGCAATGACCATTAGCACCCTTAAGCTGATAAAAATGTCCATCTATCCTTCTTCCAACAACAACCACAATTTTGGATCCTTTTATGAGCTCACATCCATCATCCTAAAACATAAGATTGTGTCCTTTGCTACAAATTTTTCCAACACTCAAGAGGTTATGCCTTAAACCCTTAACATAGTAAACGTCATCAGTATTATACTTGCCATCAATATTGATAGAACCTTTTCCACATATCTTAGCTGATGTGTCGTCACCAAATCTAACACATCCTCCATGATACTTTTTAAGTTTAAAAAGCTTATTCTTTTCATCGATCATATGATTAGAGCATCCACTATCAATGATCCAGTAGTTCTTCTCTTGTCTAGCATGAAAAGCAGATACCATAGTACCTTTAGTCTTATCCTTTGTCTCTAAGGGATTTCCTTTACACATCTCTCAAAGTTAGTAGAAAATTATTCATCTTTTAAATCCACAAACAAGCATTCATCATCACCATCTCCATAATTAGATTTATCATAAAAAATACTTGCATCATCTCTAACATAATAACTTTTCTTGATCATCTTACCTTTTTTTTGTTATTCAAAGCTCTATTTGGACATCTTGAAGCATAATGACCTATCTTTCCACAACTAAAAAATTTGAAAAGAAACTTAACATTGTACTTACCAGTACTCTTCTTCATTCTCCTTAAAAAGTTAGCTTCTATATCATCAAAATCCTCCTGATCTGATTTTGTGATCTCCTATGATTTCCAACCTTAAAAGCAGTCTCAACTTTTGCACCACTACTTGTTCCAAATTCTCTCATTTCAAAAGCAGTTGAAGAGTCATACAACCGATCTTTGGTATATTGATTCAAATTCTTCAATAGCAGACACTTTATGACTATAAGATTTAGGAAGAGTTCTGAGAATTTTCTTTACCACTTCTGGTTCTTTGAGTTCACCACCAAGACCTCTGATGGAGCTAACAACTTCATCTACCCTCGACATATATCTTGTAACATTTTCTTCTTCAAACATCCACAAGTTCTCAAACATGATCTTCAAATTATGCATCTTAGCTTCTTTAATCGTATCATCAACTTCATAAATTTTTTCCAACTTATCCCAAATTGCTTTAGTAGTTTTCATGCTCATCACTTTCACCAATTCAAAATTTGTAAGACTATTTAAGAGAGCATACCTTTCTTTACCATTGGTTTCATAGGCCTTGATCTCATCAATAGTAATTGGACCATTTTTAGGTTCAGTTTATCCATCCTTAATAGACTTCCAAACATCATATCCAAGGTAAATAAAAAAAATATTCCATCTTTGTCTTCCATAATTCATAATCTATTCCATCAAATATAGGGATCTCTTACTTATGTGCCATCCTAGATCTACCTCGAGCGGTTAAGCTTTCTTTGAAGGAACCTTGCTCTGATACCAATTTTTGAATGCACAAGACAACTAAGAGGGGGGTGAATCAATTGTACCTTAAACCTTCAGAACCCTCATACACATTAAAATCCACATTAGCTTAATTAACCCCTAATCTATTATGATGATTTAGCAAGAAAGGAAAATAATAGAAACTAAAATAAATAAACACCATACACATGAGAACACTAGATTTTATGTGAAAAAACTAAGCTAGGAAAAACCACGGTGAAGATTAGCTCACAATATATAGTAATATCAACACCAAATATAATAGGGCTCACTGCCCAAAGAAAGAAAGGATCACTGCCAAAGGATCATTTCCATAATAGAAAAGAAGATAAGGAAGAATGTTACATAGAGAAATCTATCTCAATGCAACAGATAAATCCACCACAACATCAAATCCTTCACAACATAATTGAAGAATTGTATACACCTTCTACTCATTGCATCCAATAATCTAACACATGAAAGCTCACACCGCACTTCTCAAATTCACACTCTAACACTTTGCAATTCACATCATTTTCATCTATCTTGTCTATCTCATCATCCCTCAACAAATCAACTCTTATTTATACCATATTCAACCTTGAAACTTTCTCCAAGGTCAATTATGCACCTCAAATGTGAAAATTCAAATTAGGTTAGTGCCAAAACACTTTTGTGGTGGATAGAAGTGAAAACAAACAACACTACTCCTTATTTGGGACCCAAAACTATAACACCACATGACAACACACTTCTATAATCAATAAATATTCACTGCAATTAGTGTAAACACCAAGGTTGGTCATTACCTGTGTAAACACCTATAAAATTTTAAGTACATGCTTCCTTTGATACAACAATACCTTGTGAACAAAAAATTCCACTTGAACATAACCTAGAATATTCCACAAACACCATGAAATCTAGCAAGCTCCTTCACAACAACTTTCACTTAAGAAATTTACACACCTAGTACACACAGATAACTCTGCCATACATTGCAATTTAGAAGACTAAATTTTGAAGCACCAAACTTTGAACAACCTTGACTAAACAAAGATACCAACAAAATAAACACACCTTTAGATCCACAAGACCTAAAACCACTTTGCGGAGAAATGCAGAGCAAAAACAATTCTCTTAGACACCTCTGCAACAAACAACTCACACTCTGGTGAACACAACTTCTTCTAGACAATGATCCAACACACTAAATTTTGAATACAACACCTTTGAACACCTCTAATGAACATATCTGAAATGCACATTAAAATATTCAACCTAGAAGAAATGTAGAGCAACACCAGAACACTATTCTAAAACCTAGAACAACATTGTAACACATTGTTTCCTCTTTTTATCATTTTTTCTCAAAAGTACTTGAAAATCAAGCATCAGAGATACATCCTCATTACCTTCATCACCATCAAGCCAATTGCAAGAAAGAAACTTAACCATATATACATAGATAAAATATTATCAAAGCAACACTAAAGGTTGACACCAATAGCTTACTAATGACAACATAATGCAGCTAATCAAAGCATAGATAATACCAACATGCTCTTACAATTATCTCCCTCAGTAACAATCTTCTTCCTTCTCATACAATTGACACTAAAGACAACACAAGCTTGTTGAGATCAATGACAACACCAATATGCTCAAACTTGCAACATATAATTTTTTCCATCTAATACAAGGATCTCTTTCTTGTGTGCCATCCTAGATCTACCTCAAGCGATTAAGCTTTCTTCCAAGGAACCTTGCTCTGGTACCAATTGTTGACTGCACAAGACAATTGAGAGTGGGGTGAATCAATTGTACCTTAAGCCTTCAAAACCCTCATACACATTCAAATCCACATTAACTTAATTGACCCTTAATTTGTCATGATGATTTAGCATGAAAGGTAAATAACATAAACTGAAATAAATCAACACCATGCACAAGAGAACACCAAATTTACGTGGAAAATTGAAGATAGGAAAAACTATGGTGAGGATCAATTCACAATATAAAGTAATATCAATACTGAATACAATGGGGCTCACTTCCCAAAGAAGAAAGTCTCACTATCAAATTAGTAAAGAAGATAAAGAAGAAAGTTACATAGAGAAATCTATCTCAATCCAACAAAGAAATCCACCACAATATCACCAACACCTTCGTAGCTTGACTGAAGAATTGTAGACACCTTCTACTTGTGAAAAACACATCTACTTGTGACAAGAAATATTGGAACTAGCCTCACTATGATTTCAAAATAGGATTGACCTTACTAGACTTCATCTAAGGATAGGGAAAAACACATCTACCCATAAAACCAAGGATAGGGACTAACACATCTATCCAATTTATTACAAGTTTGGATAGAGATAAACACATATCTATAATGCCAACATTATGAACAAGGACATACACATCTACTCACCACAATTATGATTGGAGACACACACTTCTAATCATAATCACCGACTTTCATGATTGGGGACAAGTGCATCCAATCACTCAACAAATAATTATGATTGGGGACAAACACATTTAATCACAAATACAAAATTTGAGAACTAAGTTCTTGTTGTCGCATATTCAACCATCATTATAGATCATTGTCACTCTAATCACAAACAATATGGGACAGTTAAAATGCTGCCACCTAGAAATCGATATTGGATTTAATCATTTTGGCACTAGTATTTTTGTCACTAAAACAATTTTTTGGCCCCATCACTAGTGACTCACGAGAGATTGTTGAATGTCCTCTAACTTCTTGTGCCTCCATCTTCTTGTGCCCCCATCATCCAATTTAGCCATATCATACATGCCTTGTAAAATGGGTATCAAGTCAATAAACAAGATAAATGGATCATCAGTGTTTGAGGTTTGGATCAAAAAAATGCACCACTTTATTTGCACTCACCGAAATGTTCTCCTTGCGAATTAGGATTTTGGAAATTATCACATTTTTCATGTATGACATATGGAGAGCTTCAATAGAATAATTGAAGCCTCAAGATCCAAAAAAATTAGCATCGACAAACAATACTCTCAAAAGGTGGGGCACATTTTGAAAGGAAACTTGAAGCCATATAATGACAATTTCCACATAACCCAAAAGAGAAATCTATGCAAATAAGTATTCAAAATCCACATGTAAGAGAATATACAACATACCCATCAAAGATGACACAAGATATACCCTTGGAAAACCCTCAAGAGGGAAAAACCAACCTCCAAAAGCATCCATCACTCATGTATTATGCAATAATAAAGATTACAATACATCTTTAGAGTCTCCATGAACACCAATGAAGCATCAAGCCCTCTCCAAGCAATCCATGTGAACAAGCATATAACCACACATCCCATGCCATGCTTCAAACCATCAAAAATTCTAACAAGAGCTAACCTGCAAACTGACCAACCTCAAACAACTACCCTTGTGATTGCTTTTATAGAAACAAGCTCCCACAAAATCGCCAAGTGGTATTACATAAAACCATGTGACTAAAACCATGAGATTTCAAAACCATATCCCCACATTTAATATTGGGTAATTTACTTAAATTATTTTCCCTAATATTAAATAATTATATTTTAGCAACTTAACTTATGTCCCAATGTTACATACAACATAAAGTGCCCCCAAGAATATTAACCCCTAGTGATAAACGTACTTCTAGGTTATCTAGGTGCACCACACACATAATAAATAAATAATTACATTATATACATTATGCAAGGTGTACAACAAATCTTTTCCTAACATTCTCCCACTTGTTGTATACATTGCACAAGGGGAACAAGTAACCTCAAAACATGAATCAAGTGAACAATCCATATAGCCACATATACCATCAAGGAATCAAAGTGCTCCATGTGCTCCTTGCAACAAGAATAAAAATGACCACCATCCCAAGCATGAATGCTCTCATCCTCCATCATTACAATGCACAAATATAAGAAGCCATCCAATAGAGAATCCACATAATCTATAACAATGAAGCATAAGTCTTGCCTCAACTGATATCTCAAACACATACACTTAATCCAAAGGTATCAATATGGACCAGTAGCTATCAAGATACACAAACCCATAGCTGAAATATCACCCATAGCAAGTGCCAACACATCCAACTATCCATACCTCCAAGGTATACAAAACACAGTAAACTCATGCCATTAATATATACACCCATAAAATGCAATCATAAACTCCATGTGCAAACCTATCAAAGAGTGACATACACATATAAGAGCTCCCACTACATGGGTAATGCAAATCTGAAAAAGATAAAGGCATACCAAGTATACCAATAGCATCATATAGAAAGTGTAAACAACATCATGTAGTACCAATGAATCATCCACAATTCAATATGTAAAACCTGTAAACCAATAACCTGTAAGAACAACTCTCACCACAAATCTCCGTAGCTCTCCAAAGTTCTCCATACCCAACAAAGGAAAGAGATAAAGTAACCTTCATGGAATCACCCAAGAACATAATTGAAAACACATGACCACAAGATAGTTATCACAATAGCTCCAACCAAACCTCAAACCAATGTAATGTGAAATCAAACATCCAAGAAGATAATCAAAATTAAAGAGAGAAATAGATGCACTGTAGAAAATCCTTCCACATACACCTCTAATTGCCAACTGTGTCAAGTATGATATCCTCCACAACACCCTAAAAGAAAATCCATAACACCCAACTGTTCAATCACCAAGATCAAACATACCATATGTATCATGCAATCAACATGGATGTAAGCCTCTCAAGCCAAAGAAGATCAAACTGAATCCATTCCCAATGAAGGAAATAAGCCCAATACATCTCATAAACTCAACATCAATGAATGTAATCAAAATGAATAAGGAGATAAATATACCAACACTCCTCAAATGAACCCTCCAAAACCATATATCCATAGCTCAAGATCCATATGCATGAGAAGATAAAGCATAAACATAATGCACCTAAAAGAAACAATGGGAAATAACTCTCAAGTGAAGTGCCAAGAAGACCAAGAGTGGGGAATGAGAATTCTCCTACAAGATATCCAAGTCATCATGACTCATCCAAGAACACTCTCCTCATAGGTCCATGTTGAACTCATGTTCAACCAAGGTGTAGGATTCTCAGACTTCTTATTGAAATCTCATCAAGAATAACCATCTCAACACACGTCTCTAATCACAAGAGATCTCCTAGCCTCACCTATGTCTCCAAGTATCCATGAGTACTTGTAACCAATCAATCCATGCCAAACTACAAATGCAACATAGCATCATCATGAAGTAATCAAGCAAATGATCAATGTACCCAATACCAAGAGAACCACACACAATCAATGTCAAAGCTCTAATCATAAATCAGGAACATAAACATGGCAACATGATCTAACCATCTTCTCCTAGGGGATCACATACAACAATGCATACATCTGGTCTCAAGAGAACAAGTACCATACTAAAACTCTAACATGTGGTCAAGAGTAAATCATGAAATAATACCATAACACTCTAAACCAAGAAACAACATCACTAATCAATATGAATATAACCATCCCCTGTCAATGAAACCAAAGATGTCAATGCACCATCACTGCATAGAAGTAGAATCTGTTGGTGTTTTTTCTAGCTAAGCCTTGAAATCCTCTAAAGGGCAGCCAACCCTTATACTCAAGAAACTGCAAAGCCAATGGCCAACTAACAGGTAAAGAGTTTCAGGCTCTTACCCCTACTCTTTAGGCTCTGTGGGACCAAGGAGGGTGTTCCTTATTGTGTTCTTGTGATACTGATATAATGGAGAACACTTCTTTACACAAATCTATTCTTATTAATTGCAAATAGACATTACTCATCAAAGGTTTGGTTGACCTTTATACAAATAACCATCTATTGCTAGGAATTAAGTGGGAATTGATTGTAATTGAAAGTATTTAATGATTTTCATTCTCATTCTGAATCCCTAGCCAGGCACATCACTAACTCAAATATCTATCAAATAACATAATAAAGAGACCGGTGCTTCATCAATTGGGATAACAGAGTCAAATTAGCAACAACCAATAATGCATTAGCCATTTATCTCAGAAATTGGTGGACTATTGTCATACTACCTTGTAGTTTTCAACTCACTGCATCTAGGATACAACTTCTTACTAAATCCTATGCCATTTCCTCACAGACCTATGACTTCATTTAAGCATTTAATTAATTCTTTGAATTGAAGCCAAAACAAACTCACTCACTCAATCAAAACAACTAAAAACAAACAAAAAGATCATTAACCCTTTTATTCATAATCTGCAAGAAAAATACAAAGGAGAGTACATATCTCATAATTAAAGACTTTCTCTCATAATCTGTGGCTTTTGTAAAACCATTTTAAGATCTTTACAAACATGATTCTGACCCAAGACAAATTACTGCTCTATTTATCATTATTGTTTACAATATACATTTTATGAGCTTAGCTACTCACCTAGACCAATTTTGGACTCCAAAATGGAACCCTTTACAATGAAGAAGAAGAGAAGATAAAGGAGAAGAAGCAACCCTAAAATAATTCTGTAGAAGACACCCAACAATATTATTCTCCGTTGATTTGCAACTGGAAATCATCTGGAATCTTCTTCTTTCCCTCCTTATTTGTAACAGAAAATGCAAAGCCTCTCTCTTCTCTTTTTATAATAAACCACTGCCTCTATATTTTTGCCCTTATATTTTTCCTTCATCAGAAAATTCATCTGCCCGTGAAAATATGCACCATTTTATCCTACAGTTGAAAAATAATCTGCTCTCATGAAAATAATTCACGCTGCTCTTGCTTCTACACTTTGTAATTTCACTTTCACCCATGTTTAAAAAATCAATGAAAACATTGATTTACTAAGTGGGCATCAAAATAATTCTCCAACACTTTTACTTTCACCATACATTTAAAACCTTATTTCCATGCTTTTACATTAATCACCCTTTTACATTGCCACCCAACACAATATAATTTTTGACTTTTAAATATGAGCAGAGGTTTTATTTTAATATTTCATCACACATTGTTTTATGTTTAAATGTTTTATCCTTTAAAAAATTATCGGGCCCACTAGGTTTCTCCCCACACACATTGCTCATCGCACGTTGCCGAGGGAAATGGAGGAAAGAACCAATGATAATTAAAAGGCCAACGATGAGGAGAATGCATCCAAAGTTGAAAATTATCGGGCAACGTGCATTTCACTTTGCATATTTTATTTAAATATTTTTCCTCAGGGAAAACATTTCACAAACTTTTACTTTGCAGCAAAAAATTAAAAAAATCATTTCCCCGTGCCTTTCAATTCCTTCCCGGGACCCACCAAACTCTTTTCCTAGCAAGCTTTCATCGGGCATCGCCCATGGCACATCCATTTGAGAAATAGAGAAAGGAACTGGCGACAATAATGAGATCCCGATGGAAATGAAAAGCCATCGACCATCGCCAGTTGCTGAGGGAAAAGGTAATGAAGACCGCCGATGAAAGTCTTGTGGTGAAAGAAAATTTGCCCAAAACCAAGGAAGCATTAATCAAAAGCAAGAATTAAAATTTCTCTGACCCAAAAACATTTGAAATGCTTTTTATAGTTTCTCCTTTTCATTTGCACAATATTTAAAATATTCCAAATATTTTAAATATTAATATTTGTAACTTTAGAAAAAATGTGACTTTTAATTATGTTTGTGGGCCATTTGAAAAAAATTATTGCGGGAAACTAGGACACCTGGAGTCATGAAAATTTGTGTAGCATAGTAATAAATTATTTAGAGAAAACCCATTTCCTCAAATTTTTCCCAACCCTTAAAATTCATGTACCTCCTTTGTAAACTGGCCCCCGGGACGTGTTTACCACACACAAAATGCATTAAAATAATGCACCAAATGACCTTTTTTTTATGAAAATGGAGCTGTATAGGTTTTAGAACAAAATAAGAAATGGGTTGTCCTTATAATTGAAAAATTTGACACTTTATGGAACACCATTTTTGGCCTTGTCACCACCAGAAAACAATTAAATAACCCATCAAAACTTATCTTGAGACCCTGAAATTGAGTAGGAATGCATACATTTGATCTAGAAATGGAGTGAAAAAAATGGCTTGGAAAAAGAGATCCCGAGGTGCAAAATATTAATCAACAAAGTTGCTTACTCAAACTTTTCTGCAATTGCACCTGTTCAGAACCAATCAAGGCTCACCAAATCACCACTTTGAAAAAATATAGAATCACCTTCTGGGAGGCTGCCAATTGAAAGATAAGCTCATTTAGGTACACTGAATATGTGTGCAAGATGGATTTCCTTGAATCATCACTCTTCACCAGATATTAAGGGTCAAACTCAACCTCCTTGAAACACTGTCAGAAATGTAGATGTAAAAACTGAAGAAACTACATTTATTTTTTTACCTCAAAAAAATAGCAAATCAGGTCTTGGGGCTCTAAAAACTGACAAGGGAGCATATGAATGTGGGGAGAATTGAGAGCAACAATATGTTTGTCATGAAAATCACCCAGTTGTGAAATATTCACTTGAATAGGAGGCCACTTCGTAGAAAAGAGAGTTTTGAAACAACAAAACAGTGCCAGAACCCTCCAGCTTAGCTTTTCACAACCTAGTCAAAACTCATCGTGGGAGGCTGAAAATCGACATTCCTGTTCACATATTTCACATGAGTGGGTCCAACAAGCAATTTTTCATGAAAACCAACAAGCTTTGAATTATGACCCTCCAAAGTGAGTCACTTAGGCAGATTTTTCAGGTGCACTTCTAAGAGTGTAGAGGCAAAATTTTCAATATGGGCACTTCAAATTTGCAAAATTTGAGAGTGCCATCAGAATCCAAGAGTCCATCCATGACACCAAAAAACATTGTAAAAGATAATCCACCATCAAATGGTGAATCCACATTACTGCCAACAACTCCCATTGGACTGAGATTCTGAGCTACACATGGCATCATGACAACCATCCTATCCATGAAGATCATCCAGGTCTACACACACAACTGAAATGTCAGTAACATAACAAGTAGAACCAAAATATCCAAGCCAAGCAGATACCTACAACCGCTACACCATCATAAACATATCAATCACCGCTAATCCATCACTGTCAAAATCTCCCACTAAAAAGTGTAACCAAGCTATCCATGACATCATGATACACCACATGCTACAATTACCATAAAAAACTATCCAAATACTATAAGAAACATCCATCCTCTCATCTCTAAGCACACATACCAATGTACAAAAGACCAAGAACAAGGTCAAATGTCAAAGTTTGCAACAATAATGAATCAAACTTGGTGAATAAAGATAATCCACAACCAAGTAATCCCATGCTGCAAGAAAATGGGTAGCTAATCCATTACCTACATAACTTGTATATCCAATCATCGAAACATGCAAACTCATCATCACATTAGTAAACTGCAAATTGAGATATCCAAAAAAATAACCATGTAGACCAAATGACTCAAACACCAAATCAACCTTCGATCTGATTTTCCAAGCATGTCCACATCCAAGTACCATAGTCAAGAAACCAAAAAAGCATCTAGGAGATAAAAAAAAAACATCCTAACACCAACCCAAAACACCACCAACAATGCACTTGCATAAACCATCATGACATGCCAAAGTCTCTAAAGCACAAGAAACATCCATGACACCATGATCGCCACCAAATATACTAGAAACTAACAATCCAATTGTGTCCACATATCCACATAATATAGACAACTACACATGTCTCACATCATAACTGTACCTGGTAATACCATCTCTACTCCTCAACATGACAACAAAACTAGTAAACCAAGTGACTAAACCAAGTCACCAAACTGAAAATGCATCAACACTAAAATATCTATGGGCACAGACAACCCATGTTCAAGTCATAAATACAACATGTAAGTATAGACTACCTACAACATTTCACAACTTGTAGATACAACAATGAAGCATACAAATCCAACCAAATACTGATAACCATGTCAAATGAGAATAATCAAAGATATACAACTGAGTATATAATGAATCAAACATCAAATATCCAAGATCTAATCATCCATAAACTTATAGTATCACCATAATCAAAAAAACCCATTAACAGTTCAGATAAGGAAAATAACAAATAAACCATGCCAAAACAACTCCAAACCTGATCCACTGTGTAGTGCTCTGAACAAGCTTTTCGTCGACTATTCAAAGTCCAAAATCTGACTATGTATGCACAAGATATGCCCTCTTGAAGCTTAAAATGAACACTTGACTTCAAACAAGAAAACACTATAAAAATGAAAAAAATTGTAAAAATATTTGACACCACACTGTAGAGCACTGATTCAGCTTTCTAACGAGTCCAAGAAGACCAAAAACAGACAATGTGGGCAAAAGATATGTCCCTTGGAGAAAAATTGCATAATTCTGGTATGTAGATCAAATAGGGGTGCTCCTTTGGTGGTTGGGTAGCGGCTCCACCCAGGCGACACCATCCACCTGGTGGTGGACTTGAATAAACATTCAAATTTGATTTAATTTTCATATTATAAATTTTTAATAAAAATGTCAGCGACATTTTAATTTTTATGAATGGTGATATAATAATTTATTTTATTTTTTTAAAATTTGGGGTTTTTAACCCCTGATGGGGGCCACTAGCCACTCACTGCCAGCGGGTCCCTGTGCTGGTAGGTTAGTAGCACTGCCAGCGCTGTCTAGCCTTGCTAGTGTAGGCCGACGGTGATAGGGTAGGGGACAAGGGGGTACGAGCAAGGCCCGGTCCCTCTCCCTTTTTATTATTATAATTATTATTTAATTTTTTTAATTAAAACATTTCAATAAGTATTTTTACTAATATATATTTTTGATTTTTAATTTTTTGGCTTTTATTTTGTAGGGACAATTTTTTTCAAAAGCGATGGGATTTTTTGAAAATTTTCTGAATACATGCAAATTGACGATTATACGACCGAACAGGGGTAGGAGGGCAAATTTTCTCATTTTTTTTCACAGTCACCAAAATATATCAAATTTTATATTAATCTTCGTCTCTTGGCCAACTTGAATCCAACCATGAGGTCTATTTTGTCCCTAGAGGTCATTTGTAAAATTTCCCCTACAAAACCCCCATTTGAATGCACAACCAAGAAACCCTTTTGACCCAATATTTTTCACACCCCAAATCTGCAAACAACCCATCATAAAGCAAACCTAAAACCCTTAGATATGTAATAAACAACTTGAAAAACCATAATATCTTTCCATGTCTTTCATTCTCTCATGCAATGTATAGATTTAAACTCAAACAAGATTTTTCCTCAACCTAGGGTTATACAACCACAACCTTGGCTTTGATACCAAATGAAAGGAAACTTGCAGCCATCTACTAACAATTTCCACATAACCCAAAAGAAAAATATATGCAAATAAGTACTCTGAATCCACATGCAATAGAATAGATAGCATACCCATCAAAGATGACATAAGATATACCTTGGGAAAATCCTCAAGAGGGAAAAACCTAACCTCCAAAAGCATCCATCACTCATGTATTATGTAGCAATAAAGATTACAATACATCTTCAGAGTCTCCATGAACACCAATGAAAAATCAAGCCCTCTCCAAGCAATCCATGTGAACAAGCATGTAACCACACATCCCATGCCATGCTTCAAACCTTCATAAATTCTAACAAGAGCCAACCTGCAAACTAATCAGCCTCTAACAACTACCCTTGTGGTTGCTTTTATAGAAACAAGCTCCCACAAAACCACCAAGTGGTATTACATAAAACCATGTGACTAAAACCATGAGATTACAAAACCATGTCCCCACATTTAATATTGGGTTCTTTATTTAAATTATTTTCCCCAATATTAAATAGTTACATTTTAGCAACTTAACTTATGTCCCAATGTTAAATACAACATAAAGTGGCCCCAAGAATATTAACCCCTAGTGATGCACATACTTCTAGGTCATCTAGGTGCACCACACACATAATAAATTAATAATTACATTATATACATTATGCAAGGTGTACAACACACCTTTTCCTAAGACATTTATGGTGAGGGGAAATTCATAGCAAGCCTTATTAAGAGGCTTGAGAAACACTCAAAGCCTTCCCAAATAAAAATTTAAATCATATTCGCCCGAGTAGTATGAATTTTCTTTCTCACCAAGGTTGTGTATGAAGCTATCATTAGTAACCCAACTAATATTCATAGAGAGCATTTAGTTTTGTCCTTCAACACTAGCTTTGTTTTCTCCATTGTGGTTCCAACTAAGGGCATGGTTGAGAATAGAATGGCCTTCATCATAGCTCCCAATAAGTCCATTGTGGACATCAAAGATTCCCATTACCTTAGAATTGCCATGCCTACAACAAATGGTCTCTAATCCAACCATTGTTTAGAAAACTTCAACTTCGGCACCATACTGACCACCCAAGTTTATCTCATTCTTGATTAGATTTTACTTATAAATTATATCACTAAAATTAGACCCTTCCCATCAATGTAATAATTTTAGGTGTGTAAGGAGGGACAATGTAACCTCATCATTATACTTTATTGAACAAATACATACACATTCGAAGTGATCGTATGTCTAATGAGGACACCAAAAATTATTGATTCAATAATATCTAACCTTGGACAATGATAACCTCAAGGTCCTTAACGACTATCCTAACCAAAATTACATTGTAATAAAAAAACTAAGGTCAACCAACCAAGCATCAAGTTAGTATATCTCTAAGCCTCACCTACATGGGCTTTTCCTTAGAGTGACCTTAGCCACTGTAATCCATGAGAGTTTGAGGCATAATTTCCAAAGCCTATTGCTTACAACTAAATGTTACATTGATTTCTAATTGAATCATACCTTGCCTCATATCCAAAAGATCCGATGAACATCTTATGAGATTTTTTTTAACACTATCTACCTGGTTAAATAGGGTAGATATAACCAGAAAATATTTCTTTCATCTTTCCCCTTACAAATGGGTAGTAACCTCATTTCTAAGCAACAATATGATAAAAGATTCATGATCAATTTCCTTTATTCTCCCACTTTTTATTTTATTATAGCAGTCCTATCTCTTTGGAAGGCATGTGGATAACTTACCATTGGCTCCTTAAATTTAATGTTTTTCTTTTACAAACTAGTGATGTTAGCAAGAGACACATTGCATTTGGTGTTTGTAATAGTAATGATATTTGCATATAATAATCATTACATAGGAGTATAAATGCATATAATTTTAAGTAATATACAAAACATCTATGTATAGATCACTTTGGTCAATACACTATAAGTGAATAAATAATTATATAATTGAAGTTTACAGTCAATATGTTGAGATGAGATGAGAAGCCTAAAAATATTGCACATTCATTGTGCTTGTTCAAGATGCCACATTGATTCTACTTGTTGAAAATGAGAAACCAAGTGATTTTGAAAAGAACAAAGATATTTTCAGTTGCAACTTTGTTTTTATATTGAAAATATGCAACTCATTGCTTCTTGCAAAAATTGTATGAAGGTGACCATGAGGACATTGTTTTTATTTAATATATAGGTAGCTTTAAGAAGTAGTCATCCTTAAATGGAGAATAATTCATCATGAAAGATGTTATTTGTGATAAGGTTTGAAATGATAATGTAATAGAAAAAATGATTACCTTTTAGGAAGACAACTTGTGACATTTCTTCTTGTCATTGTTCAATGGAAAGTTAAATATTTAGAAAATAATAATACATTTTTTAATTGTATAATAGGGAAAAAATATTTGAAAGGAATACTCTATTGTTCATATACAATTCATTTTATTTTTTCAAAAATCTTAAATTAAGCTAATTGATAGTCAAGTATAATTATACCTGGTCATGGAATATGTTGATCATTCTTCAATACATGCACCAATTTTAAATATTGAGATAAAATAATAATAATAAAAAATCAATTATATTTAGAATCATCAATTTTCACATATATCTTTTTTGAATAAAAGGGGTAAAAACTTTATTAAAAGCCATAAAAAAGCATTGCAAAGTCAACAGGCAGTGAGAAGACTCCCAATAAAAGAACTACACAAAAACCAACCAATACCAAAACAACCCAACCATAGCCTCCTGAACCTCAACCAACCAAATCATCAGATAAGACTTCCAAATCACCCCTATAATCAGGGGGTAATTGTCCCCATCCCTCAATATTCAACTCACCATCATGCTTAGAAGCCCACTTGGCCAAACAATCAACAACCCTATTCCATTCATGTGGGATGTGGACAAAAGACACCACCTCAAACATAATCTGACGAACAACCGAAGCAAGCGACCAATTAACATCACTCACCTTATGCTCATCCAACAAATTAACAACAATCTATGAGTTCGACTCATAAATAACTCTATGCCACCCCAAAGAATAAGAAAACTCAATATCCAAAAGAATTGCCATCCCCTCCATAAGGTTATTAGAATGTTTCCCCTTATGAAAAGAGAAAGAAAATAATCAATCTAGAACAATCCCTTCCAACTCCACCAATCCCAGCCGGCCCCAGATTACCCCTAGAGGAACCATCAGTATTGATTTTTAAAGTATCCTCTAGAGGGGGCATCCATCTCCCAGCTCTGTGAACCTTCTTTTTAGCTCGCCTACCTCTTCTGAAATAAGCTGAGATGAAAGTTAGCCCCTGTAAACCCAATCTAGTCACAATATCATCATCACTTCACTCCAAGGGAAACACCACCTCACATTTAGCTTCCACTATCTCTTGGATCATACCAACAATTCTATGCCAAAGTTGCTGAACCAACAACCTATTCCCACGGAAGATCCGATGATTCCTTTCCAACCAAATCTGCCAAAGGATGAAGGTAGGACCAATGCACCACACAATCTGGAGGAAAGAGGCCTGGGAAGGAGGTCGTCCCATGGTACACCAAAACTCAACCAGGGAAGATGCATGAACACAGGGGTGTTTTCAAACATCCCACCAAAAATGCCAAAGTAGCATAGCAAAGGAACAATTAAAAAATAGATGGGAAGAGTCCTCCTCACTGCAACCATAGAGAACACACACCGAAGGGCCCTGGAATCTCCATTTCCAAAGATTATCCTAGGTCAAACATCGATTCCAAGCCAAATTCCACACAAAGAAATTACACTTTGGCCAAGAGAACTTGTTCCACACATGTTTCCACCAAGCAACCTCCATCCCCCAAGCTTGTGAGCTAGCAGCTCCTGATAACCACTCACCATAGTGAAAACACCCTTAGGATCTAGATGCCAAGCAAGAATATCCTTATCCCAAAGGGAGCAACACTGCCTACTACCCAAAATATGCTAAAGAGCAACATAATCCTCCTCAAAACCAACCATCAACCACTCGTAGGGATCCTTCCACCTAGCCACCTCCATCTACCCATAGGGGTGAAAAGTCTTAAAATTAATAACTCTCGACCATCCAGCCTCCAAGACTCTCTGACATAGATTCAACAAATTTGGATATTAGTGCAAGATGGGGGGAAAACCATCCTAGAAATCATACCAAAATAAAGCCTCTGCCCCCTATGACATATCCAAAATAAACCCTCCTTAATTAGAGCAACCCCTTTCTTAAGCATTCTCCAAACCACAAAACCCCTCCCCTCTAGAGGATAACGAGGAATTTCCTCCTTTGGGACCCCCGAAGGTACTAATGAGAAAGAATCTTGGCCCAAAGATGATCTTGCTCCAAACACCACCTCCAATACAACTTTTTCGCCAATGCCAACTCGGTCAAAGTCGACTACTGCAATCTAAGACCCCCAAACTACTTCGGGCTACACATAATATCCCATTCAACAAGGCTCCACTTAGAAGAAGGCAAATTACCTGCCCAAAGGAATTGTCTAGCGAAGGAGTCCAGATCCTTAACAAACCTAACTGGGGCTACCTGGAGCATACACCTGTAGATGGGAAGAGCCTGTACCACTGACTTGAGTAGTTGAAGATGCCCAATAAAGGACAACCATCTATGGGTCCAATGGATAACCTTTGCCCGAAACTTATCAAGAATATTTTGCCAAGATTCCCTAGGAAGAGAACCTGAAGAGATAGGTATACAAAGATAGGTAAAAGTAATATAACCTATTCAAAACCACAATATACGAGATATTATTTGCTGAATGAGCCTCAAAGTGTCAAAGAAAAAATATATTTTTCCTCATTAATTATTTTCCCAGATGCATGCAAATAAATATCCAAAGCCTTGCACAAATTAGTTGCTTCCCTTACTGTAGCCAAGCCATTCAAAGTTGTATCATCCACAAATTGCAGGTGAGATTGTGGAGGTAAACCATTCCCCCACACCCAACCCCTGAATAAGACCCATCTCCACATTATGCTTCAACACTCTCCCCAAACCTTTAGTAAGGAGAATAAATAAATAGGGAGAAAGAGGGTCTCCTTGACGAAGGCCTCTAGAAGCACAAAAAAGAGAAGAAGGCTCACCATTAACCAACACTGAAAAAGAAGTGGAAGAAACACAACTCATAACCCACTATACCCACTCCTCAACAAAACCAAAGGCAATAATAACTTTGCATAGGAAGGACCATTTGACCCTATCATAGGCCTTAGCCATATCTAGCTTGATAAACATAGCCTTCTCTTTGGAGGATGCCATAAAATGAACTATTTCGGTAGCAATGAAAAACCCCATCAATAAATTTCTAATCCGCTAAAAAACCACTCTATTCCTCAAAAGTAAGCCATCTAAGCCATCACTTCAATCTTTCAGCAATCAGTTTGGAAATGACTTTATAAGCCACATTACATAGGGAGATAGACTAAAATTGTCTTAACTGATCCACCCCTTCACATTTTGGAATAAGAGCCAAGAAAGTAGAGTTCAAATGTAAAGAGCGAAACTCTTTAATTCAAAAAATTGACAATTCCTTAAGTAAATTCATTTATATTCCAAAAAAAAGTCAAAATTCCATTCATTAGATTACATAAAATCCAAAAGATTCCAAAAATCAACTTTAAAGTCTACAATAAGTTTCATAATACTTCCGATTACATTCATAAACGTGTCATCTTTCACAACATTTAATAATACAAAATCATTGTAAAAGAAATTTACAATTCAAGACTTAGGCATTCCGTCGCCTTAAGTTCTACAATAATCATACATGAATAATATATAATAGATATATGAAGAAATCTTCTTTTGATCTTCAATCCAAAAGATTATCTTCAAACATGAAGATGAGAACAAGGTTCAAGCACTTTTTCCACCCAACCTCGAAGCTTACGCTTCCCCGGAATTCCTTAGTCAATCAGAGAATACCCAACCCTGCACAAATCGCTTAGCAAAAGGAAGTCGACAAGCAGGATGGAATCTGATGCGTGCCTAGTATAACTAGTAAATCCACAAGTATTTTCATTTTTCTAATTCATTTAAGAAACAAGCAAGTTCGATACTAGGATATGGTAGAGAGTTATTCATATTTCATCTATTTCAATGGTCCTTAAGTTACTTGGCCAAGTAAAATGTCATGCACGACAAAAAACAATAGTTTTGGAAAAGCAAAACTACGCTCTCTAATAACCCATATTCGGCACCCGTCCCAGAAGGTAACTTTCCAAACACATGTCATGCACATTCATTTATCAAGCATGCATGGTTCCATTCAAATGAATACATTATCTTTCCCAACACATGAATTGCACTTTTATTTTTAAGCAAACACATTTTTATTGCAATAATTTCACAGATTTAAATCACAAATAACATTAAGTTCATATTTAAATTGAAATAAAAGAAGGTGTATCTCACGTATGTAACTAAGTACATATAAAACAAGAATAAATGAGCACACATTATTTCAGTTCATTTACTCATAAAATTTAAGAACACTTCAATATAGTCTTTTCCTAATTCGTTTCATTTCGAAGTAATTATATGTTTTATTTTACTTTCTTTCTTTTCTATTTTTCATATTTCCCTTAAAATAATATCTTTTCAAAAACAACATAACAACTCATATTTACTTCTATTTTGTAGCAATTTAATATCATTTCCAGAAAATTATCGAATTTCACTTTTGTTCTTTTCAAACATATTTAAATATACAAAAGTATTTAATCTTATCATTCTGGAAAACATTCTACAGTTTTATTTAAACCAAAAACACTATCTTTTTTGTTTCTTTTCTTGCAATTTCCAATTTTCTGTCTGTACAGTTTAACGCATACGGTTTTCTTTTGGGGGTTTTCTAAATCTGAAACATGTTGTTTTTTGTGACAATCTTCACTATATATAATGAAATAAATCTTTAAACAAACAGTTTTTTGTGCGTATCTTTTTATATATTAAAACAACATTCTTTAATCAACGAAGTTTACTGTTCAATTTGGTTCTTTCTCTCCATAAAAATATAGTCTGATGTATGAACTTAAGAATTCATTTATTCCTACGATACGTTCTCATTTCTGTTGTATTTGCGAAAGAAAGAAAGAAATAACATAGACACTTATTGTTTTTAAAACTGGTAAATGTTTTATACTAACGATCTTACCTGTTAGTCTCCTGCAGCTGTGTGTTTTCTTAAATCTGGAGATGAATCTTGTTCTTTTGTTCTTTTTGTGAGTATTTCATCTTCCAAGCTCTCTGCAACGTAAACCTCTGTCAATTTTCCCTTGCTATTCCTATGATTTTCTTTTTCTGTTTGTGTTTGTGTCTCCTCTATTCTTTCCTCTGCCTGTGTGTCCTCCTTCCTTCCTTCTCTCAGGCGTATGTGGAGAGTTTGTTGTTCTATATTACCTAAAATCCCAATTTATGTTTTGTATTTCCTTAACTCCCTACTGACTGTGCCTTACCTCTTCCTCTCCCCTCCGTAGCATGGAGAGCTGTTCTATGTTCTAGTTTAACTCTCTCCTTTCCTTCTTCTTTACTTTACACGTGCCTCTCTATTCCTTACCTCCACCTCTGTCTTTTCTCCTCCCTACTGGCTGCGCATGACCCTTCTCCTTCTACTCGTGCCTCTATCCTTTCTCATATCACGTATAATGAAGAGGGATTTCTGTTATGAATTCCCCCTCTCTTCTCTTCCTTCAGCCAGTGCGCATCACCTCCCTTCTTGGCCGCGCCTTGCCTATTGCCTTCTCCCACGCCTCTCTCTTTTGGTCACCTCTTCCTCCTCTATCTCCACATGCGTATGGGAGATAACAGGATTCAAAACAAAAACTACTCTCCTCTTTTCTCGCATGCGCATTCCAGATTTCCAAAAAAATAAAACCAATTCTATTTTTATGCTTTTCTCTGCCTCTTCGTCTCTAAAAACAGATTTCCTCCTTCTCATATGCACATGATGAAGAAGATATCTTTTTTCCTCTTTCTCTATTCTCTTTAACATGCATAAGGTGGAGTAAACAAGAAAGGTCAATCCACAATTTGTGCCACATTCCCAGCAGTGATGGCCAAAACTCAGAGTTCCATCTCTTCGTTTGCATGTGAAAATTAATTGAGAGGTAATTGTTTTCTAATTATTAACTGTTGTTTTCAATTCAATTCCTATTCAAACGTATTGCTGTTTTCTCTTTGTTTTTCCATTAAATAACCAAATTTAATATATAATTATTTAAACATATATATTTCTACTTCTGTTTTAAAATATGTTTTTCCACATAATAATATAATATACTCAAATTGGCTAATCTTTTTGCAAATAAGCAATCTTTCCATTTCAAAACAAACATATTCATTTTCACATATATTTGAGCAATCAGACAAACTTATTAAAAAAATTGAAACAATAATCATCACGAGAACACATTAATAATAACTAAGTGGTGTGTGAGATTCCATCATCCTTATTAACATCTAATGGCTAAAATGACTCTACCTGAACAATGTTCTCGCCTTCATTCTCGTTCACCTGTTCCTGCGTTCACTTGCACTCAAATTCTCAACAGCAATGACAATCCCCGAATTTCATAATAATGAATTTCAAATCATTTCATTTGCATTTAAATTTAAATTTCAATCTCAATAATCATCTAACATAAACATGCAAATCTCATGATTAATAATTGTAATTAAATGATTGATAAAATCAGTACGTGACATCAAAGCTCTCAACATCTGCTTATTCCTCTGAGACTCCCGAACCAGCTCCAATAAATCAAGCTTAATGATATCCCAAAACTCTTGAAAAAATTCAATCGAAAAGCCATCAGGGCTAGGGGCTTTCCCCTTCTTCATCTGAAAAATAGTAGCCTCCAACTCTTCCAAGAAGATGTTGCCCAAAATATGCTCATTCATCTCTTTTGTAACCAATGAGGGGATACAAGATAAATACTCCGCCAAAACATCCTGATGATCCTCGCTAAATAATGAGGCAAAGAACTACGATGCCTCTTTGGATAGGATAAATTATCACCCCTATCATTCACAAGAATAGGAATAGAATTACCATGTCTTCTAGCTTTCACAATATTGAAGAAGAAAGTCGTGTTTTTGTCTCCTTCCTATAACCAATCAACATGAGCTTTTTGTTTCCAGTAAATCTCCTTGCACAGTTCACATTCTTCCAGGGATTTCAAAGCCCCTTCCTCCTTCCTGAGTAGATCCTCTGAAAGGACCAAATCCATTATCTCCCTAGTAATAGCATCCAAGTCAGCTTGAGCAAAACTCTTGGCATAAAAAATATTTCCAAAACATTGCCTATTCCAACACTTAAGTTGATACTTCAAAATCTATAACTGTTTGGAAAATGAGTACATAGCAGTTCCATAAGCAGGATTTCCCCACTACCACCATTCAACCACATACTCCTTTAGAGAGGAATCCCTTAACCACATAATATGGAACTTGAAGGGAGGGGACTGAGCAAATCGAGCTAAAGTAGTAGATAATTTAATAGGCCAGTGGTCAAAGCCTCTCCAATTGAGAATCTCTGAGATAGTAGACCACAATCCCCCAATCCAGAAGCAAGAAACCAAGAAGCGATCAAGTCTCTCAGCAATACAGTCCTCTCCTATGCTCTGATTATTCCAGGTAAACTGACCATTTCTAGGCTTGATATCAACAAGATTCAAATCCGAGATGTTATCATGGAGAAGGAAAGCGGAGGGCTCCAACTTCACAATACCACCCTTCTTTTCACCTAAATCAATAATGGAATTAAAATCTCTAGCAATAATCCACAAGAAAAAAATGAGCAAGACTCCGAATAAAATTAATATATGACCACAAAGATTGCTTACCTGCAAAATCTATAGGTGCATAGATGTTTGACAAAAGAATACTCTCCTTGGTCTCTAGGCTTGAGGTGACTGTAGAAATAGAATATTTAAAGGACATCCACCAAAGAGGCTGAATATTTAAGGGATTCCATAGACAAGCCACACCCCCAACACTACCATGAGCCCCAATACACTATCAATCACCTCAACCCAGAAGATTTGGAAATAAGCCAACCATGCTCTCAATAGACAACTTAGTCTCCTGAAGAAAAAGAACATCAGGAGAGTGAGCCCTCACCAACTCTCACATATATTTTTATCAAGGGCCACTGTTCAAGCCCCTTACATTCCAAGAGAGAATGATCATTTCAGAGGATTAGAGAAGTGAGAGTCTAGAGTCTTAACCGATCCCGACTCCACCAAATTTTCCCCCATTATCTTAATCTTCTTTAAGTCTTTCTTTCTGCCAACCTTGGCTAGCTTTTCAAAAATCCCCATTTTTTGGTCTTTCTAAAGGAGTCCCATCACATGAGGGGCTTTACTTCCTTTCCCCAAATCAGACCCCAACTTTACCAAAGGACTAGAGCTCACTCCCTCCCTGATCCTCATGTCCACAAGAGACTCCAACCTCTCAGAAACCACCAAGCTAAGATCCAAATCCATCCACACAACCCCAACATCCTGCAAATCCTTCATGTTATCTGGAATAACACCTTCTTGGACCTCCTCCAAACCACCTTTTTCCATAACAATCATGCCTGGATTCACCTCCTACTTACTAAGGTCATCCAAAACCTCAAATCTATTAAAAGTATCACCCTCCTGTCGCTCTTTAAGAGACCTCTTTTGACCCCAATTCTTATTGTGAGCCTTAACAATAGTAAAACCCTTTGCACCTTCCACCTCACTAGGAATAGGATCCTTGACTTTGTCAACCCTAGGGGGGTTATGGGGAGGCAGAGTAGTCTGAGACTTAGTAGGTTTAGACCTCAAGCATCTTTGTTGCAAATGGCCATACTCATGACATAGACGATAGCGAAAGGGAAAAGTCTCATAGTCTAACTGTTGCACCCAAGAATAAGAACTTGCAAGAATTTCCAAAGAGTTTGGTAGGGGGTTACTTGAATCAATATCAACACAAATACAAGAAAATTTCATCACCTTCCTGTCTTGAGTTTTCTAAGAGGGACCCACTGGTTTCCCCAAAATCGAAGCAACCCTATGCAAAATATCATTATTCCAACATTCAACTGGAAATTTTGAGAGATGTACCCACACCGGGACCTATTTCACAAGTTCCTCCAAAGGATTAAAACCCGCATGCCATGGCTTGATAAATAAGACAACCTGGTTGTGGAAATAAGGACCTCCCTCAAAAACTCTGGTACGATCTGCCATGCAATTGAATACCACCATGAAATAATTGTGAGCCAACAACATTATTTCCATCTCACCTTCTAGAGACCATGTTCGATGAGCCCATGAATCCAAAAATTGGAGTGAAACCCTCATTACCATGAATTTGTAGAACAAGGCATGCTTTGAGAAATATTCAATATCCTTCACAATCGATTTAGGTTGAATAATTAGCACCGACCTTTCCTTCACACATTCTAGACATCCATTTATCTTTGGAATAATAGTTCCACTAGATGAAAGAAAACCACCATTTCTTGAATCATTTGAGAACAGATAATTATAAAACATCTTTGAAGCCTGATTGGAGATGGAGCACCAATAACAACACAAAAATAAATTGAGGGCTTGACCCCCGAAGCCTCCCCTTGAGCTATGCAAAACTGAGCCCCAATAATTTGCAAGGGCAACCCAAAACCACCACCCATAGAGCCCATACTAGGCATAGGCCGAGCCTAATGAGAGCCAAACCTCACCCAAGGCACTGACTAGCAATAAGAAGAGACACAACTCAGACCAAAGAAAATAAAAAATGTCCCCACCCCAGTAGAACCCACACACTTGTAGACGAAAGCAAACAAAGAGAAAGAACAAACCTTCACAACAAAAAGTAAACCCTCCCAACGTGAAAACACGAATCAGATGAAGCAGGACCCAACACCAAATAGGCATGCATAAAGGGCGCAACCCTCATGCAAGCGACAACCTC